>AWUE01020164.1:0-13248 GCA_001974825.2 Corchorus olitorius | reverse complement strand
TGATTGGATTTTATTTGATTGTCGTATGGTTTTATTTATTAAGCATGTGTGAAAGAACTAATTAAATAGTTGATCTTATAATGCTTTGTTGCTTGGTGAATCTTTAACCTTAACCGGTAATTGATTTGTTAAGTTAACAATAGGGGTAATTTAAGCCTTAACCGGTAATCTTATCTAAATAGCATGTTAGGTTTTTCCTAGACCAGTTATCAACAAGGATTTAATATTGAATTTATCTTTTAAATCAAGGACCCATATTCAATTTGATTGTTTTCTACCATTGGAGAAGAAGTATGCTTTAATTATTGTTTTCTTTCTTATCTGCTATAGATCTAGATTTAATTTACTCTGCTTTGTTTGTTTTGTTTTCTAGTATAATTGTTTTCTGTTTAATTGTTTTCTTTCAACCTCTGCTTTCTATGTTTTGTTTTGAGATATTTTAAGGATTGTATCTTAGGATAAAGTCTACACCCTTCTCTGTGGGATCGACCCCTGCTTGCCCTATCTATTGTAGTTAGGAGTTTGTTGGGATTTTATTTTTATGATTGCTGACGACCGATCATTTGTGGCGACTCTTTCTTTACAACGTCGTTTCGGCAAGGTTCCCCGGACCCGAACGTTTCGACAGCTTGACGACGCCACTGGGGAGTTAGAGAGTCAGGCCTCACTTAGTTTAACAAGATCTAGGGTCTTAATAATAATCGGTTGCATTTTGTTCTTTTCTTTGATGGTGTTGCATTTTTAGTGTTTGTTGTTGTTTATTCTTTGCGTTTATTGCTTAACCGTGCTTTCGTGTTGTGATTGATTGGTGGTCAGCTGATAGTTTCGGGTTAGGTTGGGGGGTTTTGGTTTGGTATATCAGTAATGGTAAACGTTTGTATATCCCTTCTGCACCACATCACTATTTGCATTACATGCATCAGCTCGAACCTGGGGCAGATTAGCTAACTTTCGTCGGGTCAATTAAGATCCCCGTATGGGTTATGTGAAATACTTCCACTCAGATTGAACCAATTTCAGTGAACCTATAATGGGTGAGAATTGGGGGTCTTACTAGCCTAACGTGGGCGTCAGTAAGGACAATTTGGGAACCTTTTAGAAGTCTGACCAAAACCCGGCATATAGAAAGTGAGAAATTCAGCCTGTATAGAGCCAAACCCCGGAAATGAGTGTGTAGGACACAAAGAAGGGACACTCCATACGTTTATCTCTTTTACCATTTTCAAATAAGACTGTAGAGCGGATAATGACCTTATCCGCAGTAGGTAGACTTCCCGACCCAAGGGCATTTTCGTCCTTTTGACTTTTCTAGAAAATAAAAAAGGTTTTGTTATTCAAGGATAAAAGGGGCATGACTTTTCTTCAATTTACAGTTATTATTCTTGTTTAATTTCACTGTTGTTACTTGTTACTAGGGATGCAACCAGGTAGGGTACCCGCGAATTTTGAGGTACCCGTACCCTAACCCTATTATCTTCTAGAGTATCTGAACCCTATAACTACCCGGTTATTTTTTAAAATCACTACCCGTACCCTACCCGTATAATATATCAACTACCCGTTAACTACCCAAACCCGAATTTTTTTTTTTGCTTTATAATTAAATAATAATAAATAGATTAAAAAATGACTAAATTAAAATTAACTTGTATAATTGTAAAATAAAGTTAAAAATTATATTTTTAACAATAAACAAATTTTAATTAGGTTAATTAGGAGTAATTTTAAAGTAAAAATATAATATATAAATAAAATTTTAATATTAAAATAATTAATTAGTAACCGGGTTCGGGTAGTGGGTACCCTAAGGTCACTACCCGTACCCTACCCGAACCCGTGACGGGTACTAAAATCACTACTCGTACCCTACCCTAACCCTATTATACAATACCCTAACCCTACTTAATCGGGTCGGGTAATGCCGGGTACCCTATTATCTATTACCCACTTGCATCCCTATTTACAGAATTTTCCCTTGAAATCCTCTGATTTGCAGCAACATCTTCTCTTCCATTTTGCTGGTTTACAGAATTTTGTCTAGATTTCCTCTGATTTTCAGCAGCCAGTCTTTTCCTTTTCATTTCTTAACTGTATTAGATATATGAAGCAAATTAGTAAGGAAAAATACAGATTTAAGAAAAAATCCAACAAAAACAGAAACTGAATTAGAAGTAAAAATGTATGTATGCCATTATAGAAAATGCAGCAGAATTATTGCAACACACCAATCAAGGCACATAAATGTCATCGTCAACATCTTGCCGAACCCATTGCACGTGAGATTCGTCAATCAGATTATTAGAAGGAAAATACTCTGTTCGCGGTTCAACATCATTCGACATGGGGTAAGGTGAATTCTGGCCTAGATTTGGCTAGAAGCTACTTGACTATGAAGCAGTCACCTGTCTTGTCTGCAACTCAAATTCCTGTGTAATTTGATGTTTTCAAACTTCTCATGGGGATGATTAAAGCTTTCCATTGATTTAGATTTAGAACTGAGCAATTTTTCTTTAGTCACTAATGCATGAGACTAATTTCATTCTAATAACAGTAAACCAATTAACCATACTCTTAAAACTTTCTTGATTCGTTCTTGTTTAATCCAAACCAGTTAACAAGTATTTAAAGATGTTAGAAAAGTTTATTTAAATTAGAGGCTAAATTAAAACTGTACATAATTAAAAACATAATTAATTAGCTCATAACAAATGGCATGAACTTAACCTATACATTGAATCATGATGATGATGATGATATGGAGCTGGTGTCCCCATGCTTCTCATCTCAGTAATATAATGAGCATGCTGGTGAGTTCTATTATATGAGTGTCATGAAACTTGAAAACAAAGGGGTTGTTTCGTCAGCCAATGTGGGTCACCAATATAACTGATACAAAACAATCATTGGTTGGTTGTTTGAACAATGTTTCTACTCCAATCTTTTCTGCTTAGATCAATTCTTTTGTATTTTACAAATTTATGGTAGGGCTACAAATCATTTGAACCATTATATTTCACAATTATTTGTTTCCTGATTTGATATTTTATTTTGATTCAACTGGCCACTTGTATCGATATCGTTTCTCTAACAATTTCTCTCACGCCAATACTATTAAAACGTTGCTCAGTCTTAAAATTGTTCATTCACATCTAAAACCATATAACAGAATGCAATCTTTACAGAACTTGTGTTCAATATGTTACATGTTTTGATCACTTAAAAGTAAAAATATTATTTCATTCCTAAAAGGAAAAGGACATCAATACTGTTTACTAATAAATAATAATCACACTTCTCAGTTCACAGCAAAGGATAACACACAGACACAGGGGTGCAAAGGAGACAATTTGTACGAACAAGTTTTCTATGTAACTCATAATTAAACATATATTTTTCATTCTTAGCAATTGCAAACAAAAGATCACTAAAATACATATATATGATGTTCTGTTTTTGTCAATATACCAAAGAGACTTAAAAAAAGAAATTTTACATAAAATAGTAATCAGGAGAATATGAACACAGCTAAATTAGAAGGATTTGGGTATAATTAATAATATTTAAACCTTTATATCTACTTTGTACTATATATGATTAAGTTCCTTCAATGCAAACAAGAAACCACACAGACACAGAGTTTAGTGCAATTTATTTGCATTTTAATTAACAATCACACAACAAAAATCATAGCAGAAAGCATATTATAAAGCAAATTTTTTGAGAACTGAGCAATTTTTCTTTAGTCACTAAAGCATAGGACTAATTTCATTCTAATAACAGTAAACCAATTAACCATACTCTTAAAACTTTCTCGATTCGTTCTTGTTTAATCCAAACCAGTTAACAAGTATTTAAAGATGTCAGAAATGTTTGTTTAAACATGTTGTTTAAAGATTTATAACTAATAAATCTAGAAACTTCACAAATGACATTTATAAACACCATTATTATATCTGAAATCTAATTTGGAGCTACATGGGAAACCAAATCATGCTGGGAAAAGACTATAAACTTACTTGAAGGTTGAGTGGCAGGGGCATAAAACCACCGCCGTGACCAAGGGAATCCGGTGCAGGTGTAGAGCGAGAGAAATGGGCTTGGACAAAACCATAAAAATTTTGCAGTTTGAAGCAGACTGCCCAGTGCTTCTTGGATTTAACGAGCACCCTTCAAAAGCCAAATAAACATAGAAAAAGGACAAAATTTAACGAGCATCCTTCAACAGCGCAAATATCTTTGCTTCGAGTTGGAAAGAAGTAATTAGTGATTAGGGAACAAAGAACACGGGGTAAAAAAAGCTTACTTTTTTTAAGATTTCCTAGCTATGGGAAATCCCGCAAAGGAAGGATATGAACTTCACCCAACACGCTTAGGTATACGGTAATGCCCCCAACGCCTCATGATCCGCTGAATGAAATTGATGAAATGGGATTGAGAAGTAGGAGAAAAAGAAGTGATTAAGTGAAGACCGAATTTGGGGATTTGGGGATTTTCAACGAGGAGATAGAGAAGAAGAAGAAGAAGCCTCAAATTATCTTGAGAAGCAGGAGAAGAAGAAGTGAATAAGTGAAGGACCGAATTTGGGGATTTTCAATGAGGGGAGAGAAAAATCAAATATTATTAGACAAAGTCGAATTCTGATCCAAAAACGACAACGTACTCTCTAACATATCCCGGCGTTTATACTAAAAAACGCCACTATTAAGTATATATTAATGTAATTTTTATTTTTGCGCCAAACATATGGTGGGAAAAAATGAATTTTTTGGCTCCAATTTTCCGCGGAAAAATTTTCCATTAATTCCCTGATGTTTTTTTTTACAAACGCCCCCATAAGATGGCGTTTTTCTAGATAAACGCCACAAATTCAAATGCACCGAAACATTAGCGGCGTTTGGTGGAAAACGCCGCTAAAAAGTGTCGCAGATCACCGCTTTTGGTGTAGTATTAAAATAAGCCATACATAAAGGGTAAGTATCCAAATTTGAGAGATTATTGGGATAGTGTTTTAGAAAATTCATGAGTTGTCATCATATTATTGGTTGGTCCTATTGATGATGTGGTGGGTCAGTCTCACCTAATGATTTATCCTTTAATTCTTACAATTTAAAGCATATACTATCATTTTTGGTTTATACCTTAAAAGTTGCTGGATCTCATCATTCCATTAATTAGATTAATTAGGTATTTATAATCTATATCTATATCTATAATAACAATAATAACAATGTATAATAAGAGAAGTGTTAATTACCTTCTTATCCAACTGTATCTTGCACCACATTGATTTGGTTACTATTTGCACGGTTTTTTGGTCATTTCATACTTGGTTTTTTAGTTATTCATGAAAACAACTAAGGGCATTTTCGGAAATTTGCAAAAAAACTCTTTGTGGGTTTTAATCTCCACCAACAAACATTTTTTTGAATTATTTATCAAATAACCCGCATACTTTTTACGTTATCCTATTTAGTCCTATACAAATTCTATCTTACTCAATTTAACGCTTCAATTTTTATTTTTTTAATCTTAGTTTTATTTGTCTGATCATTAAGCTAATTTAAGTGTCTTTTAAAAGGTAATTTCATAATCTACAATTTTCATGAAGGACTGAAGTAATCTTATTAATTTACTTACGAAGTTTCGTGGACAAAATGTTGGTAGTTTTAGATGTGGAGCTAGTCCCACATTGGTAAGAGAAAAAGAACTTTGGTTGTTTAAATAGAGTTTTTGTTATCTATTTATTAGTTGAACAATGTCTAGTAAGTGGCCCAAATCCTATGGGCTTCTTGGTAGTCCATTAGGATAGTCATAGAATAATTTTAAAGTCTATGATGAGGGCACTTGGGGCACTTGGGCCTCTTGACTAATAAATATATTTTTTGATATATGAATAATTATAATTATTTTTTATTAATTATATTTATTCAGTTTTTTAACTGAACAATTGTGATTATCCATTAAACAGTTACTTAGCGTAACTTTTGGGATCAAGAGGTGTAACTGTTCAATTCTATTTAAACTACTCTTACCATAACCAGTTTTCACAATTCTAATTGGAGAGTTTTTGCTTTGTTGTATCCTGGAGGAATAAATCCTCTAAGAAAGTGATTTTATTCACGCCTCAAAGCGTTCTCTATTTTCTTGTTTTCTCTATTTCTTTTCTGATTTTACAACACAAAACTTATTGTAAGGAGGGTAGAATGTGACACTATGAGCAAATTAGCAAAATTTGGTCTATCTGTGGTATATGCCAAGAGGACTCTAATGTATTGATTAGAAAATTTTTAATCAAATAAGCAAATTAGCGGAATTCATCAGCTTAACCTTTCTTTATTTTTTAAAAGTTGTTTATAGTTTTGTATTCTTGGTTTTATTAGTTGCGGCTATCGATAGTTCTGAAGGATTACCACCTGCTATTAGGTATTGTTTCAGGCTTTCAGCCATGAAGTAAGCATGGGTGCACGGATTGAAGAACAAAGGGCTAAAGCATTGTCTTAGTCACTGCAAGGTTAGTGTTTCTGATTTCCTATCAATTGCAATTAAGTATGCGAAAAAATATTCCACCTCACTTGTTGAATTTTTTTAATGAATGAATTGAACACAGTGCACCTGTGCACCTGATTATGTATCATATTTACATCCCATAACTAAACCAAACATGCAATATTTATATAGATGTTGTCAAAGATGTCATACCTCTTAAACCTATCGAATTTGGAAAGCTGAAATAGGCTTAAAGTAATGGCAATTCCTCCTCACGTTTTTTTCCTTTTGGAAAAAAAATAAAGAAATGATTTTGATTGGGATATAAATTTTATGTATGGATATTAATTTCTTAATTTTCTGCTGAATGTTGCTATATTTGTTGGGTGCTACGTGGGATTGCCACGTCAACCTTATGTGGGACCCACACGTGAAATAAAAAGAAGAGATAAAAAAAATTTCTATGTGACTAAAAAAATTCATTTTTTTCTATTTTCCTTCTTTTTAAAGATTTTTCCTAATATTGTGGGCCCCACATGAGGCTGGCATGATATTGCCATGTCAGCAATGTAACGGAGCTGTTACTAATTTTCGTCCATTTGAAACAAATTGTCCCAAATTTGGAAATTAAGGGAATAAAATGTCATTTTTTGAAAAGATAAGAGAATAAAAGGGCATTTAAACCTAAGGTTGATGAAAAAAAAAAAAAAAAAACCTTCAAGGTTAATGGTATTAGTGGAAGAGATAATATGCTTGACAAAGTAACATCATGTTGAATTTTTATTTTGTAGGCACCGAAGTGACAACTATGCATAGTACAAAGCAAATCGCTCTTTAATAATTTGTTTAACATTTCTTCATGTTGAACCGAAGAGAAGAATTAAAGATGTTTAGGAGTTGATCAAGTTCAACTTCAAAGTTTGTCGTAGTATTTTTTTCTTTTCTTTTCACCCTTGATAGAATCCAAGAAATCTGTGATGAACTTGTAAATATGATATTTTTGGCTTATGTACAAAATAAGCCCTTGAATGTAGTTTATTTAGCACCAAATGCCCCTAAACTTTTTTATTATATATACTATATATTATTTTTAGTGATTATGAAAATTACTTAATGGTCAAATTGAGGATTAATGTGGTGCCTTCTTTTGGTTTTTTTTTTTGTCTTTTCTCACTTTTCGGGTGACTAAAAAGGCTCTCGATGAATTTCCTCCCTTACTTTTCCTGTTGTCCTTTTTTGTGATTTACTATTTTTATATTTATGATTTAGTACGTTTTAATTATATATTAATTGTGTGTGGATATTAGGATTTACCGGTTCAACTCCTTTGCCGGAATTCCAAAGGATTGGTACTATAAATGTATCTACAATAATGGTCGATTCATGGGTAAACTATTAACATTTCAGTTTTGTTTCCTTTCGTCTTCATTTCTATTTGGGTAGGTTTCTTCTTCCCTAACATTTCTCTGAATTGGTTTCACACGGACTCCGTTCTGTTTCCTAAAATTTTTAGGTGGACGTTGATAAGATCCTTCCATTTAATTTAGCAGCGCCTTAGGATGGCATAACCTAAAATGAGGAGCTTTCACTTCTCACCGCAACATTTTGTGGTAAATCTGGATTTATTTGCTGATTATATTATTTGATACTTAAATTTAATATTTCCTTATTCCTCTTTTATTTGACAATTTTTTTTTTTATCATTCGACTTCCTTTTTATTGAGGTTTCTATTAGTTGCTTATGTTTAATATATTTCCACATCTCCAAAAGCACAGTTAGTCAATGCTAAGTACAATGATTTCGTGATGCATTATGTAAATTACATATGCTCCTGCAAATATTCTCAACTAATTCAATTTTCCTATGACAACTATATATGCTCCTTGACTACAAAAAATTAGGCCTTCCTTATGTAGAAGCCAAATTCTTCCACCTACCCGAGTTCATTAATTTAAAAATTGCAATCAAGATCAAAAAATGACCGCAGCGTACTATGTTTCTTTAGATAATCAACATACATTTCAAGCAACAACTAATATTAGCTTTATTTTGATGAATTACTTAGAGATGGGGTAGAATTTAGGTAATGCACTTTTAGAATGAAAGAGAGGTCATTTGTTTTGCTTTATATGTGTGAATTATTTGTTTTGATGTATGAGTTTCTCCTAACTGATTAACTTACAGCCAATGCAATATCTTCTTACTAACCGACTTAAACAACTACAAAAAATATGTTCGACATATAAGAGATATGTCCTAATATTTCAAAAGGCACTAGTACCCACATTGTCAATATAAAAGAAGCATTTTCCACCCTTTAAATGTTGTAATGGTTTTCAAACTTAAATGTTATAACCGTTGAAACGTTTTTCCTTAATGTTCTTAATTTCTTGTCTCCTCATAAATCACCAGATTGTAACTTCTCTTTTCCTCTCCTATAAATAGACTCCTCTCATTCCATATCAATACACCAATTCAGAAACACTTTTTCCTACTTTGTGAATTCTCTTATTCCTTCTCTTGCTGGGTTCGTTCTTGTGGTTCCTGTGCCCTTGGAAATTCAACTCCGGGAAGAACTTGTTTAATCTGGGGGATAGCTGGTAATAGCCGAAAATTATCCTTTAGGACAGTGTATCCTACACGACTCAAACTATTTTTGTTCTATTATTTCCAACAATCTAAAGGATACTTTACACTTCGAAAAACTTCAATTGTAGTTTTACGGAGATTTTAAGATAAGTCTTTCGTTAACGTTAATTATATAAGTTTTCTTATTATTTTACCACTCTCAGTCTGACTTTTGTTTTTGATATTGGTCGGTAATTTATTTAATTAATAACAAGCAGGGCGGCCTGCGCTTGTGCTGCAGTCATCTTCTTATTAGGGTTATATTTTTTGTAGTTATTTAAGTCGGTATGTAAGAAGATATGGCATTGGCTATAAGTTAATCAGTTAGGAGAAACTCATACATCGAAACAAATAATTCGTATATATAAAGCAAAACACATGATCTCTCTTTCATTCTAAAAGTGCATTACCTAAATTCTACTCCATCTCTAGGTAATTCGTCAAAATAAAGCTAATATTCTACTCCTCCATCTCTAGATAATTCATCAAAATAAAGCTAATATTAATTGTTGCTTGAAATGTATGTTGATTATCTAAAAAAACATAGTACACTGCTCGACTAAGGAACGTCGACAAGAAGACAATTTTTGAAGAAAAATTGTCGACAAGAAGCAAGCAACCCGACGCCCCTCAAAGTCGATAAGAAAATTTTGGTTTTTCTTAGCCCTTGTGAAGATGTCAATGATGCTCACCACCATGGATTTTGAAGTTCAATTCAAGAATTTTTGGAACCAATTTTATCAAATTGGAGCCGCGTATTTTGGAGAGAAATTTCAAGGAAGTTTTCTGCGCCAAGATTGCCATGAACTTTTGAGCATGATTACCTCTCTACCCGAAGAAGAAATTGCTACCAAGCCCGGATTCAAAGCCAGGAAGATTTATCAATTTCTTTTGGAAAAAGCTAACAAGTCTCAAGAAGCTGTTATGAGATCAAAGGCTAGAGCCGAGCATGAGTTCAGAAATCGGTTTCATCCCTATGAGAATCGATTTCATCATCCCCAAGGACCAAGGAATTTTAATGGAAGGATAAGACCTCAAGTTGCACGTTGGAATAGGCCTTTTTCTATGCCTCGGATGGGAGGATACCAAACTAAGCCTTATAGGCCACCCTATAGACCTCCTATGCAATGTGCTCCTTCCCCTCAAAGGACTCATGATCCAAATCATGCCTCTTCATCAAATAGGCCGATTGGAACTGTTTTCACTGTGGAAGAATTCAAGGCTCTATCACCATTAAAGAAACTCAAGGATCCGTTGGAAGGAAATCAAGGTGAAGACAAAATTGTGATTGTTGTTTCAGACTCTGAGTCAAGTGATGCTTATTGTGATAAGAAAGCGGAAGAAGAAGTTAACCAAGAAAAGGAGAATGAGGAAGAGCTTCATCCTTTCCTTGTTCGATGCAACGAGATTAGTGATCAGATTACTAGCTTAAGAGATGATTTTAATAATATAATTGGAAATTTGGATGACCTCTTCAATTTATTGGAGAAGGCTATTCATAAACCAATTTAGGTTTAGATTTCAATTTCTTGTTTTCAGATTTATTTTTTATGCATCTTAGGATTAGTTATCTAGTTTATGCTTTAATTTTAATTTTCCTTTATTTTATGTCTTTATTTTTCAAGTTTCATTAATAAACTATCTATCCAGTTTTATTTTTCACCTTAATTTTCTATTGCCTTTATGTTTGAGTAAATTTTCTGCATCAAGCCGCCAGGTTTGTTTTCATGAACCTTAACTCTTTATTTTTGGTAAGATACTATTGCATGAATTGTTTGCTTTACATTGAGGACAATGTGAATTTTAAGTGTTGGGGGGGGGGTGAATACTTGATAAATTTATTGCTTGAATAATTGAGTCATATGCTAGTTATTGTTTGCATGAGAACCTAGGATAGAAATTGTTTGTTTTTGGATTGTTTTTGATTGATCATATTTTATTCCCCAATTTTTCAAAATTGATTTTCGATATAAATTTTAATTTTTGATGCTAAAATTTTGATATTTTCTCAAACCTTTTGAATTTTTCATGCATAAATTGATTAATTGATTTGATTATGATTAATGAATGCTTAGAATTTTAATAATGCTTTATTTATTGATTGAGTTATAGCATGTTGTTTGATTTCTTAGAATTAGGAATAATTGAAGTTTGTGATATGATCTTATTTATTAATTGCTTCTATGATTATCTATTTCTAGAACTTGTGTTCAAACTTGATTGAAGTTATAATTGAGAAAGTATGTTATTGGTATATGTCAAGAATAAGTGTGGGGGACTAATTATAAAGAGGGTAATTAAAAAAAAAAATTGTTTTCAAAAAGAAGTGCTCTCATGACAAGAGGAGAAGAGGTATTTCTGTGCTTAAAAAAAAAATCCATTGTTGTCACTCTTTTCTTTAAACAAAAGGAGTTAGTAACCCTTGGAAAGAGGATAAGAGGCATGGAATTACAGAAATATTGTCCCTTTGAAAAATAAAAGAAGGAGTCCTTCTAGAGTGCTAGTAGCCTCAAAAGGGAGTTAGTAACCCCTAAATCATGAACACTTCGAGGTTAGTAACCTCAATTTTCTAAACAATTACCCTTGACAATCTATTATAACCCACAATGACCCTTGATGTATATCTATGGCACTACAATCTTTTGAGTAATGGAGAAAAAGAGGAAAACATAAGCCTATAGAAAGAAGTAGTTATAGAAAGTGAAAAATAGTAAGTGATTAAAACTACTTTGATTATGGCTACTTAAGAATGATGATACTTGTTATGTCTTTATTTTTGAACTTAGTATTATTATTATTATTCTTTATTATTTTGATTTCATGATTGAATTGGTTCTTTGATGCGTGTGTGAATTCAAATTTTTTTTGAAAAAATTGATTTTTGATTAACTTACACATTGATTTGCTAAGGGACTAGCAAAGTTCAAGTGTGGGGGAATATGATTGAGCCAAATATAACCCTATTTTTATGGCTATTTTATTATGTTTTTGGATCTATTTATGCTTAATTATATACTATTTTGATGATATTTGTGTTTTGAGTTCTTAAGTAATGTGAAATTGAGAAATTGTTATTTTTCACTTCTTTTGGAGCTATTTTGATGACTTTTTACACAGATTTTAGCAAAGCAATTTTGAGTATAGATTTGAAGATTCGAAGTTCGTGTTTGAAGACCAATTGAAGATAATTTTGAAGAGTTGAAGACTTTGAAGAATTATTTCAAGGAGCAAGGATTGAAGATTGGAGCTTTAATTGAAGACAAGTCATGAACAAGTTCTCAAGCTTTGGTATTTTTGGATAATTTATATGGGAAAATACTCAGCCCATATAAAATATTAATTGGAATTAAAATCCCAATTAATGACTCCTAAATCCAAGGAAATATCTAAATCCCGTAGATTCCCGATTCTAGTCCTAACAAGATTAGGATTCAGGCGTAGTTTTGGTAGAAAAATCATAACTTTCTGCTCAGACCTCCGTTTGAAGCCCATGAGTACTCGTTGGAAAGCGGACTCCGAGATCTACAACTTTCTTTTGAAGTCCAACACCCAGTTCTGCCATATTCAAGCCCGAAAATGCCGTCGAAGTCACTGCACGAAATCAGGATTTTTTCAGGATCCTATTTTAACTTGGATTCTACTCTAGGATGACTTTTATTCTAACTTGGACTCTAAGTTAAACCCAAAACCGACTTAAACCTCTTTCCAAGTTAGGATTGGAATTCCTAGGGTTATTTCCACTATAAATAGGCACCTTAGGTCTAGGTTTTTAGTACATATAGATCTAGAAATTGTATTTGGTGGAATTGTTGAAGAATTGGAGGACAAAAGCCCTAGTGCCGCTGCCCCCTTCTCTTTCCATCCATAAGATAAGTTTTTCTTCTTATTCTTTGGATGCTCTCTTAATTCATGAGTGAGTAATCCTTTTCTTAACTCCAATGTAGAATTTAATTGATCTCTTGACTTATATATTGGTGAGATTTTGTGCTTACATATGATAATTGTTAGAGTATTCTTTTGATCTCTGTTTTAATTCTATGTTGCTTGTTTTGATTGATTGAGCCGGCACTTTCTTGATAAATTAAGTTAACATTAGCTAGATCAAGTCGCGGATTGACGTTCAGGCTTGGTTG
>AWUE01020163.1:0-15164 GCA_001974825.2 Corchorus olitorius | reverse complement strand
TTGTTTTCTTGATTATTCACTGCTATCTTGTTAATGTTTCTTAATTTCTTGATTGCTTTCTTAGTTGATTTTGATTGTTAGTTAGATTAGGTTTAATTTCACTATAAAAATTCTCTTTAATTGTTTAATTAATTTAAGAAAAAGATAAATAACCTATCTCTCTGTGGGTTCGACCCCTACTTGCCCTATCTGCTTTAGTTAGGATTTTGTTGGGATTTTATTTTTATGATTTGCTGACGACCGATCAATAACAAATCAAATTGTTATTTCTTTTCAAATTCAATTGCAATCAAAGCAGATCTCCCAGATCTGATCGAGATAGAGGAAAACCCATAGATGGAAAGTAGTTTGCTACGGATCCAATGATTTAAATGCTCCGATGTGACTTTGATCCAGTCCCCACAATCGCTCTGATCTTTTAATCTGCTGCTCCGCGCACCAGATCCAGTTCTTTACAACCTCTTTGTCAATTTCAGCAAATTGACTGGCACGCCCTTATGCTGTCATAAAGAATTCTCCGCGAAAACTCTCGCAAGAGATTTTTGGCGCAACATCTCTTTTTGGCACGCCCGGTGGGACCAGTTCAACTACTCTCCCTCTTGTGGCGTTTTTCCCCATCTCTCTGTCTCTCTACCTAGTCGGCGATCCTCGACTTCACTTCTCTTAGCCTCTCAGCAAGGTGTCCGCCTCACTCAAAGGTCCACACCAACTCACTTCCCTTGACGCTTGAAGCATGACAAGACAACAGATCTCTCCTCCTCCTACGCCTCAGGGTATATTTTCTTTACTTTTTCTCTTCTCCTCTCTTCTTTCTAAGTCCTACCAAGTGGCAAACATGCCACCTAAGGTTGATGAAGGTAGATCTAGCCATGGTATGCAAACTAGAAGCAAAAACGTGGTTGATCCTTCACAATTACCTTTGGAGTCTGATTTAAAGATCTTGTTGCAATATCTCACTGAAGCCATGAATGAAATTTCTTTGGCACATGAGCAGAGGATGCAGCAACTTATGAGATCTATGGATCAGATGAATAGATCTCATGACCAACTTAAGGAGGCTAATGACTCATTTAAGGAGCAGATGATTCAAGACCGTGAGAACATCCTGGTTCAGATTGGTCAAGTAGAAGATAGACTCAGGAGGCAGATCCAACAAGTAGCCCAAGATCCGAGGTAAGTCAACCTGCCTGCACTTCTCCCTCCACCTGTGGCGCCACATGCCCATAATGGTGCCAACCAGGTGAGAGTTCCACCTCAAGTGGAGGTAGTTGGTAATAACAACTTACCATCTCCTAAGGAGGGAGCAACAAGGGGTGAGAATGAAGCTGATCTCATCCCTGGACACCAGGAGGCTGTAGATCACGCCCCTGACAATGTGGATGAGGAAGTCAACCCAGTTGGTCCTCGAGCTGTAGCCTATATACCACTTCATGTGAGGAAAGGTAATGGTAATGGTGCAAGGAATGGCCATCAACGCCACCTTGTTCCATGCCATCCTCCTCAAGTTGCTGATGTACAAGGTCCAGTCAATCAGAACCACATCAGGGAGATGATTGAAGATATGATTGGCCCAGCCTACAGGAGGGTAGGCAGGCCATTTTTCCAGAAGCCTTACCCTGAGGAGTATGATAGGATCTATCCTTTACCTCGTGGGTACAAGGTTCCTGACTTCACTAGCTTCTCTGGTACTTCTAGTGAGCAGACAACTCTGGAACACATTGCTCGCTTCACTGTACAGTGTGGAGAAGCTAACTCTGGCTACCACAAGCTTCGCCTGTTTCCTAACTCTTGTCACAGGAGCAGCTTTTACTTGGTACATCAACCTACCACCCAACTCAGTGATAACTTGGGAGGAGATGGAAAGGTTGTTTCACACACAGTTCTATAGAACTGAACCTGAGGTCTCCATGGCTGACTTGTCACGCCTCTACTAGAAGATAGGGGAGTCAGCTGAGGAGTACTTAGCCCGTTTCAAGAAGCTAAGGAATAGGTGTCGCACACCTCTCCATTAGATAGAATTTGTGCGCCTGGCTCAGAATGGACTTGACATAGAACTTCGAAAGCAGTTCGAAGGAGTAGACTTCAGAGACTTCTTCGAGATGTCAACCAAGGTGACAAGGTATGAGACTCTCCTAAGGGAGGAAAATGAAAGAAGAAGTTCATCTTATGGCACTTACTATCAAGAACCAAACTTTGAACTTGGAATAACTGAGGTCAAGGCAGATCGCCCTATTGAGTCTCCATGTCTCGTGAAGGCAGGAGTGGGACACCCTCAGACCTAGGAGAGGTTTGCTGCTATGTACTAGAGACAAGCAGAGAAGAAACCTTATGATGGAAGCAAGACTTACTCATTTGACACCTCAAAAACAAATGAAGTCTTTGACTTCCTACATCAGTCTGTTATGATCAAGTTACCACCTGGACATGTCCTTCCTTCACGTGAGGAATCAAAGGAAGAAAGTACTGCAAGTACCATGACTCATGGAGGCATCCAACCAACAACTGTACTGTGTTCAAGAACATTGTACAAGAAAAGATAGAAAAGGGGATCTTGAAATTCCCTGAGGTTCCAAAGAAGGACATGGGAGTTGATAAAAATCCTTTCCCAGCTCCTATACACATAGTCACATTCAACCTTCCAAAGGATGGACAGCTGGCTCGTAAGGAGAAGGAGAAGGGAGAAACAACTCCCAAGAGGGCGAATTTGGCTCCAAGTACCTCCTTGGTAGCTAACCCTCAACATGAAGGAAAGTTTTATCACCACTCTGCTAAAGTCAAGAAGTTGGTTGATAAAGCTAAGTCTAAGACTCTGGCACGCCCCTATGCTGTCATAAAGAATTCTCCGCGAAAACTCTAGCAAGAGATTTTTGGCGCAACAACTACGAAGCTTTTTTAGTAACTGCATACAATAAATTTATAATTTTTATTGATGAAGTGATTAATTATAAAATTACTTATAATTAATAGTTATTGAATCTGTTGGAAGACGCATGGTTTCTTTAATATGCTACATAGTTTGAATAACGTAGATAGCTTTTATGAAAAACTCTATTATTGATGAAATAGTTACTGAAATTACTCATAGTGAAACATTGGTTTAAATACTTAGGAGGTACCTATATTGCACAAATGTTCAATTTCATCAATGTACTCAAAAAGCAATCAATTTAGTTCCTATAGTTAGAAATCTGGGTCAATTTAGTCGTTGTACTCACAAGATTGGGTCAATTGAGCCCAATTGATAAAGGAACAATGAGGACTCAATTGACCCAATCTTGCAAGTACAAGGATTAAATTGACCAATCTTGTGAGTTCAAGGATTAATTTGACCCAATCTTGTAATTACATGGACTAATAAATTGATCGCTTTTCGAGTACAAGGACGAAATTGAACATTTGTACAGTACATGGACCTTCCAGGTATTTTCACTATGAAACATTAATGAATTTGTTAATAAACATATAACTTTTTTGTGATTAAGTACTGTAAATTTAATAAACTTCATTATTTATGAAATCGTTACTATAATTACTTATAACTGTAGGTTATTGATCATTTTGTTGTTAAATATATAGGTTTTGTTGATCAACCACATAAATATTTTTGTAATAAAGTATGGTAAACTTGATAACATTCATATTAATGAAATAATTTAAAAATTCTTCTAATTAAAGGTTAATAGATTTTTTAGTAGACATATAACTTTTTTTATTACTTATAAAGCTTTTACAGAAATTGGGTATTAAAATTGGTAACCCCCATTATTGAAGAAGTGGTTATCATAACTTTTATAAAGCATGGTTACAGGATTCATTTGTAAAAATGTATAGTTCTTCGTATATCTTTTAAAACATTTTCAATAATCAAGTATTGTAAATTTGATAAAGTTGTTACTAAACTATTGAAAAAGAAAGGTTACCAAATATGTCAGTAAATATATAAGGTTTTAAGTAACAATATAAGTTTCATAAAGTGAATAAGCATTTTTTGTAACCTTATAAGGTTTTACTAGTAACCTTATAAAACTTTTTAACACGTTTTGTATCTTTTTTATTGATCTTATAATTTTTAGTATAAGCTTAGTAGAATTTTAGTAACTTTATAGGTTCTTAAAGTAGCCTTATAATTTTATATAATAATCTTGTGAACATCTTAATAGCTTTTTGATTAATCTTATAAGATTTCTTTATTAAGCTTATATATTTTTAGTAATCTTAACTTTTATAATTTTTTTAAATATAATCTTTTAATTTTAGTAGCTTTTTTATAAGAATTTTTAGTGTGTATGTTAGTTCTTTTTAGTAACCTTATAAATTTTATAATAACCTTTCAAAGATGTTTTAGTAACTTTATAAGTTATTTTAATAATTTTAAAACTTTTTAATTTGCCTTCTTGCTAACCTTATAAATTTTTTAAGTAACTTTAGAAAATTATTGGGTAATTACTATTTTAGTAAACTTAGAAACTTTTATATTAACTTTATAAGTTTGTAGTAATTATATAAGATTTTTTAATATATCGCCAAAAAAATATAAGATTTTTTAATAAACTTATAAGGTTTCTTATAACAATATTACAAACCTTTTAAATAATCTTAGAGTAACAGTTACATTACAATATCAACCAAATTTTCAAACACACGTGTGTAACACGTGGCAAAATACTAATTGACTTAAACTCGACAACAATTTTGTCTATACCATTACCGGTGATGGAAGTCATTACTTGTGTTGGGGAAGTATTATTCTTCTCTAGTTGGAGGTTTGTCCAACGTGAAGAATTTTTTGCCAACAATAAGAGGACACGGAGCAAGATACTTGGGTGATATTATGTCTTGGTCCGGTTCGTGTCATCCTTTGATCAACAGCTTTTCCCATGTTGCAAGTTGATATAATGATGAAAGTGTTGTGGTTTTATTTATGATTAAGGTGGTGATCATGTGACTCGCAAATTTTGTTGCAGGATGTTTTTGGTTTATTTGATTATGAATTGTGTTGTTTATTGTTAGTATGTTGTGTTCCTATTGAAATGTTGATACCTCTTTGGGTTATAGTTCTGTTCCTGTTGGAAGGTAATAGAAAGATTATAGTTGTAGTAGCTGCAATAGCGTTGGCATGCCTAGATGCTGATCCAAAATTGAAACTGTTGCGCCAAAGATTCCTTTGGCTAGAGTTTTTGTGAAAAACTTAATAGCAGCGCGGGGCGTGCCAGTCATTTTGCTGAAAATGACAAAGAAGTAGAAAAAGCAGTTTGGTGGTGCGTGGAGCACAAGAATAAATCAGAGCGAGTGAATTGCGGGAACTGGATCAAAGTCACATCAGAACATTTAAATCATTGATCCCAAATTGACTGTAAAAAAGTAAATGTCAGAAAAGAATTTTTACTTTGAAAATTGATTGAAAATAACAAGTAGGTTGTTATTCATAAGAAAAACTGAAAAGAAAATATTGAACGTCTTGAGACGTAATTGAAAGAGAAGAAAAACTCGCGGAGAGTTGATTTGGCGTCCTGAGACGGAATTGAAGTAGAAAAATATTGAGAAAACGAGGTGGACTCGTGTTGAAAAGAGCTGAATTTTGCAGGGTTGCTGCAGGAAGTGACGCAGGGCTTGAGAGAAGAGAGTGGCGCAGGGCCTGAGGAAAGGAAGTGGCGCAGGGCCTGAGAGAAAATAAGCACAGAGCTTAGTTTTTGCGCGGAGCAAATTTGAGGCTGCAGGAGTCTCTCCTTTCTCCTCTAAAAACTGAAGGAGGGAGACCCTTTATATAGGGGGCAGCCTAGGGTTGGCTACCAAGGCCGTCCTCTCTTATTAATTGCTTCTTCAATCTGATCTGTTCTGCTTTAATTGCTTCCTCAATCTGATCTCTCAGAAAATCTTCAGGAAACTTCCAAGATGACTTCCAACTTTGATCAACCTTGAATGACCACCTTCCCCAAAATAGCTTGGACGAAATCTGTCTCTTAATCTGATGCAATCTGGTCTGATTCAGGTCGTAATTGTGCTGCACTATTTACTGATTGCTGCTGAAAATAGCCAAAATGACCTCATATTCGACCGAGACTTCCTTGGCCACGAAATTGATCTTGAATTGATCATTCTTGGCCATTAATTCGGTCAGAACAAAAATCAGATTCAATTTTGACTAAACCGGGGTGAAAAGCCTCCTGTCCTTAATTGAAAAATATGAAAAAGTTGCAAACGAAGTCAAATTGAGTCGAAATTTCACCAGTAGGGTTCGGCTACTATATTAAGACCATAGAAAAAATCTTGGTCGAAAATGAGCTCTCTGTCATGGTGAAATTGGTTTCACACCCCAAACTGTCCTTAATTGAAAAACGTGCATAAGTTTTTCATATTAAGTCAGAATGAGATGAAATTTTGTTAGAATGATCTATGAGAGTCAAGGATCATCTTGGAAAAATCCCTGTTTGAATCGCACCTCTCTAGGCCATTCAATTTCATTGATTTTGCCTTTTGTCCTTACTGAATAAAATACAAAGTTGCATTTAATTCAATAGGGATCAAATTTTAGGCATGGGCGGCCTGGGCTAGGCCTTATGGCGCCACATGTCATGCCATAAGTCCAATTTTGACATGGCATTATACACTTTACTAAATTAGGATGGTCATCTAAGAACTAAATCTCAATCAGAATTAGAAATTATACAAGATGACTTTAATTCCTTTCTGACCATTAGTTACTGAAATAATAATAATCATAAAATAATAATTATTATTCAATAAATATTACTAATTTCGGCCCAATTATAGGAAATTAGGAAAAATAAAATTATTTTCCTAATTTAAAATAAGACAAGGATGGCATCAATTTTGATCTAGCTTCAGAAGTAGATTAAATCTGAACCACACATCTTGTTCTAACATTCTTGAGGACAAATTTACCCCTAAGGTTATGTTTGGTTCGTGGTATCTTAGGTATCATGTGGTAATGCCATTCACACTACTTTCCTAGGAATGTTATTTTAGTGGGAAAGTATAATTTTTTATTTTTGTGGGAATAAGATTACCATGTTTGGTTAACGTGGGAAAGTTATTAATATAAGAGAAAGACAAGAGAAAAAGAGTAACACTTTCCTGGGAAAGTTAACTTTCCCACCCTTTTAGATGGGAATGTTATTCCCACTACTTTCCTACTTAAGTGGTAAAGTAATGGGAATGACATTCCCACATAAAATTAGATTCCTCCAACCAAACATGGGAAAGTTATTTTCTCTATCTAACTTACCACACTTTCCCACTACTTTCCACGAATCAAACGCAATCTAATTGTAAATTTAGGTATCAACAGAAACAGGTTTCACTCATAAGTGTTTGTTTCTTTCTACGCTAAGATCATTAAGGAACACCTCTTGGCACAATCTCTTTGCTGCAACTTGTGAACATTGACGTGCACATGGAAGGATCACACCAAGCTCCACACTGTTAGTTCCATTATTATTTCGGTCAAGTGTCATGTTTCATAATCTGTTGACTCAGGAGACTTTTTAGCTCTTTTGTTTCATCATTTCATCTTTATTTGCCTATTATGTCCATCAATACTTTATTGTTGGTTTCTACGATTTGGTAAAACTTGTTCTATTTTCTCCAAAGTGATATGGGGTAAAGTTTTTAATGCCCGTAGATTAAGGAGGACTCCTCAAGATTGACAGTTCTTAAATGTGCGTGCTAAATTAAAAAAAAAAATTGAATTTCTCATGCTGGTGTTCCGAACCTAGTCGGTCTGGACTTGGAGCTCATGCATTCGTTAGGAGAATACCCTTCGACTTTTTGTCAATTAGCTAATCTTACATTTCTATTACTTGTTGGAAACCAAATTAATGGATCTATCCCTCCAATAGAAATTGGGAACTTAAAGGATTTGGTGACTTTAGATATATCCGATAACATGCTTGTTGGTCAATTGAAAATTTTGGGTAATTTGACAAAATTAGAATATCTAGAGCTTCATATGAATCAATTCAATGGTTTTATCCAATCACAAACTAGAAAACTTTAGTTGATAATCAATTCAAAATATAAAACACACTGCTACTTCTTTGGCTCTTTTTTCGCTAATTGCCCGCTACTATCATTCTGACAAACCTCTAAGACTTGTCAGTAGTGCTAATTACCCTGTTTTGCGGGGATAAAGAGATAAAGGAGAGCAGTCCTTCCTTACCACCAAAATTAAACAAGTAACTATCGAAGACTATTGAATTGATCACCTGTTACTTTTAGCTCTTGTTATTTTCTGAATAGACTTAGGCTTAGTTTGGCATTGAGGTTGCAATTTGAAAAAGCTTGGTTTAGAAAAAGTGCTTTTGAGAAGTGCCTTTTTAAATTGCGGTAGAAAAATGTAAATAATGTTTGGTATTGCTGTGAAAAAATGAGGTTGAAGGATAAAATGTCTAAAAAGGCTATGCTAGTTTAAAAGGAAAGAGAAAAATAACTAGGGGATTTTAGTCATTTAATGTCCAAAAAGCACTTTTGAAACGCAAAAACACCTAAGGATTAGCTTCTCGGGTTGGCTTGGCTCTTGCGTTCAAAATCAGCTTTTGATACAAAACAGGATTTATTTGGTATTGCGTTTGGGTTCAAAAGCAGCTTTTTTATCTCCAAACACAATGGCAAACCAAGCCTTAAAACGTATTCCAGACTTATTGATCAGAGCAAGCAAAAACAACAACTAATCCTCTCCCATGATTCTCTTGTTGGATTAATTTTTAATTTAATTAGTTTGGCTCATATTACTTTAGGCTTTCCTTGTCATTAAGGGATTTTAATTGATGAACTTAAAATCCTATTTAGACAAGGCCTTAAAGAGGTCCATAAGAATTTAAGAATCCTATTAGGCTTAGGATCTAAAGGGTTTAATATATAAAGGGATGAACCCTCTTCTTTCTCTTCACAACATAGAAAATACTTAACGGTTAAGTTTTCTCAGAGAAACCATAAAGGTTGAAGGTTGAAGGCAGAAAGGAAAAAATCATCTTGTTCAAGATTTTCTGCAAAAGCTATGGACAAAGGTAAGTTGTCTAACTTTCTTGTTTATAATTATATGTGGTTGATTTATTCGGGATAAAAGATCCAACCATAAAAGCTCATATTTTCATTAAGAATTAATTAGAAAATATGCTTACAATTGGTATCAAGAGCTTGGTTTTAAACCCGAAATACCATTAAAGATGAATTATATTCGTGTTCTTGAAAAGTTTAAAGAACACGTCAAAGATTTATTGCTTCCGCTTAATTTTAATTCCAATTGACTATTAGAAAAATCATGTTAAATTTTATTTTCACATTAAATAATTTGTGACCATGTTTAGCTTTGTTAATTGCATAAATGTTAATTAATTTGATTATATCTAATCGAATCGATTAAAGTTTTAGCTAGGAACCATTCTTGATTCCGAAAACTGGCTAAAATTTAAAGGTTTAAGCTTTAGTCGGAAATTAATTTGGATTCCGAAAAGAAACTAAAGATTAAAGAATTAGTTTCATGGATAGATCTATTCATATTATAGGGCTTATTGTTTAAAAAGGCCCCTGAACTTACACAAAACAGTCAAATAAACCCCTGAATTCTAATTACAGCCAAATAAGCCCCTGAACTCTTAAAAAAGGCCAAATAAGCCCTTTTCTGATGGCTAAATGCTGAAATAAGGATTAAACGTTTTAAGATTTTCTCAAATAAGGATCAAATTACACAATTTCAACAAATTAAAATACATACTTAATATTTTTTTACAAATTGAATACATTATAAGTTAATACTAGTGTGTGAGATATATATAAACTGAAAAACACACGATAATTTTATATCATATTATGTTTAATGAATTTATTTTGATTAATAGGGTTTGATTTTTAATTAACATGATAATATCATTTTTCTATCAAATTTAACGTGTACGCATGAGAAATATTGTTTTTCATTTAAGAATTCCGTAATTTGTAAAAATGTGCTAATTACGTGTTTTAATTTGTTGGAATTGTGTATTTTAATCCTTATTTGAGAAAATCTTGAAATGTTTAGTCTTTATTTCAGCATTTAGCCATCCGAAAGGGGCTTATTTAGTCTTTTTTAAGAGTTCAGGGGCTTATTTGGCTGCAAGTAGAGTTCAAGGGCTTATTTGATCGTTTTGTGTAAGTTCAGGGGACTTTTTGAGCAATAAGCCCATATTATAGTCTTGTGATTCAATCTAGTTTTGCCGAAAGGAATTCATCTGGAGGAGTAGAATTTGGTTATGAGATTGATATAGAATCAATTTTACTATTGATTGCTCGTCACGTAAATCGATGAGATTGTTTGATTGCTTTGCATGATCATAACATATAATATATGATTACTGTTATGGTGATTATTACATATAATATATATAAAAGTACATATATAAAAGTACGTGATTGTTGCACATATATAGGATTGATTTATTTTAAGTCAAGTTTTGCTTGATGGATCATGCATGGATGTTTGGATATTGGTCTAATGATGATAGTGTATATATTAATCCTTATTTGAATGCAGTTCCAGCAGATTGATGAAGCTGCCAAAGCCATCAGAGCCAGATTTTAATGATCTGAATATAGATGAATTTGGCCATAGAAGGACATGAGCAAATTCTTGAATAAAGTTTTAGATCATCATGTTTGACAAGTACTAGTTATTGAATTATAATTTGAACTATTTATGAGAAAAAGAAGGCAACAAATTAGCATAAAGAAGAGAAATAATTTTGCAGAAAAAATTAAATAAAAAGAAAGAACAGAAATTGTATTTTGTTGGGTCGGGTCATGAATAAATTATGGGCTAGGCTTGAGCCTTACAAATGTAAAATCCATTGAGCTGTTCCAAGTCTAAAATTGAATACAAATTTTACACCTTTTGCTTTGACTGTTCCGGCTAATGTTTATGTTCCAAGTCTCAAAACACTAGAGCTTCGTGACATTAAATTTTGATGTGATTAATGATTCAGTTGAAACACTTTTTTCAAATTGCCCTGTGCTTGTTACTCTATTTCTGATTGTTACTCGAATTGCCTAAACCACCGACCCAATATCTCCAATCCAGCACTCAAGAGATTGACTATAGAATCCTATAGAAAGCGATGAAGATATTTTAGTGGTGGAGGTGGAAGCGCACGTTTTGATTCTGAGCTTGTGCTTAATGTTCCAAGTCTTGTCTACTTCAAAGACGCGGACTACATGGCTGAATAATATTCAATAGCAGAGATGCATTCCCTTGTTAAAGCTGATATTCATATTTTTCCTTGTGAGTATGACGAACTTCAAGACTATCAACAAGTTGCCTTGTCTTAGTTTCTTCAAAAAATGGACCATGTCAAGTTACTCTATCTAAATATTGATTACCAACTGGTTAGTTACTTACAATTCTTAGTGTCGTCTGATTAATTTATATTACAATATTCTTTTGACAATTTATAACTGTGAAATTTTATGTGCAGCTTCAATATTTATCTGATAAGCAATTTATTGCATTTTGCAATATGGTTCGATTGGAAATCAGTTGTATGTACCTAGACAAGCCGCAACCGGGGCTGTATGAGTTTCCGCTACTATTACCTAATCTACAAACACTTATCTTGCCTTGTGTGGTATGAAATGATCTACAACAAATATATATAGTTCATTTACTTGATCTTAGATGAGGGGAGGGGGGAGAGTGGGGTTTAAACCCCTACTCTTTCGATGAACTCCCTAGCCTCTTACCACTAAGCCAAGAGTTGGAGTTCAATATATATAGCTCATTAAAAACATGGATACAACATACTTCCTAACATTTTTTCTTGTATTTGCTCTTAGAAATTTCATCCTGTTTATACCTTAATTTACAATTGAGGGTAAATTGGTCTTATCATAATCATAATCAAGATGTGTAGATAGGATTTAATCAAAATTCCTAAAGAAACTAGGTTTCTGCACAACCCTAGTTCAAATGGAATTAGGAAAGTCTTGTAAATTAATTGCAAGGGCTGAAATTAATTAATTACTAATTAAATAATAATTATTTTTTGAATAATTATTATTAAAAATCCTATGAGTGCCGCCCCTACCCAGGTGAGTGGCAGAGAGAATCAAATCGGAAGCAGTTTCCTTTGATATTGCTGCCTGCTAGGGAGGCAAACAAGTAAAAAAGGAAAATTGCTTGTCATCTGCCCATGAGATGAAAAATACCTCATGGACATACATAGCAAGACCCAAGTCGTCTCCCATACAGAGGAGAGGCCGCCCTCTGCCCTGCAGAGAGATATTTTTCTCTTCCTGCAGGAAGGAGGCAGAGAGCTAAAGTTTGTCAGCAAGAGAAATATCTGTGTACGTGAGAGAGGCATGAGATTTTCAACCTCACACCTCCTCCATATATTCGACCAACCATAGTAGAGTAATCGCCTAGCCTCCTCCCCTCCCCGGGAGGCGAAATTACAACTTGTATTTTGTTCAATTAAGGACAAAATAGTGAAATTGACCAATTGAAGAGGCTAGAAGCTGTAATTTCTTCTGGGGAGCACACCATGATGATCCTTGAGCTATGTAGATCATCTTGGTAAAATTTCACTTCATTCTGACATCGGAGTCAAAACTTATGCCCGATTTTCAGTTAAGGACATTTTCGGGAGTGAAACCAAATTCACCATGATAGAGAGCTCGAATTAACTTGGGATTTTTTCCATGATATTATGGAAATATTCTAAGCCTACTGGTGAAATTTTGGTTAAATCCGAGATTGTTTGCAACTTTTGCATTCTTTTCAATTAAGGACATATGGCTTTCTCACCCCGGTTTAAGCCATTTTCTTAATTAATTATTATTTTCATGATTTAAAGAGCTAAATATGGCCAAGTATGAGTAATTTCGTGGCTTTGATGATCAAAGTTCAATTCATGACGTCAACTGGCCATTACTTAGTCAAATTAGCTAAATTCAGCACAAAAGAAGCAACAAAAGCCTGCTGCATTGTGATAGGCAGAAGGAAGAATTGTCATCAACTACCCAGGAGGTAGATTTTCGTCTCCTATCCTAGCAAAGTGGCGCCCTTATGCATATCTTGTCCTCTCCCCAGCAGTTGGATGCAATCAGAAGGAGAAGCTTCACTGCACTTTCCTAGAAGCTGTCATCTGCATAGGATAAGGATTTTGCCTTTGTCAGCAAGGCAAGCCCATTAAATGCTCAAGCCCAAACCGTGAGGCCATTCTCAGGTTTCAGGCAGATTCCGCATCTTAGACATTTCTCCCGAGAAATCAAAAACCAGCTCCTGCAGCTACAAACTTGCTCCGCGCAAAAAACCAAGCTCCGTGCTTATTTTCTCTCTGGCTCTGCGCCATTTTCACCCAATTCATCACGAGTTATTCACTCGTTCTTCATATTTTCCTTGATTAGATCTTGTCTCAGGACAAACAAACACTCTTTTAGTGTTTTTCTCTTGTTTCAATCTTGTCTCTGGACATACAAACACTATACACGTGTTCTTCATTCAGAAATAACAGATCAATTTGTTATTTTCTTTTCAATTTCAATTGCAATCAAAGCAGATCTCTCAGATCTGATCCAAAAAGAGAAGAGGCCCAGTTATGAGAAGTAGTTCGTGTGGATCCAATGATTTAAATGCTCCGGTGTGACTTTGATCCAGTCCCCACAATCGTTCTGATCTTTTAATCTGCTGCTCCGCGCACCAGATCTTGTTTTTACAACCTCTTTGTCAATTTCAGCAAATTGACTGGCACGCCCTTACGTTGTCATAAAGAATTCTTCGCGAAAACTCTAGCAAGAGATTTTTGGCGCAACATCTCTTTTTGGCACGCCCGGTGGGACTCGAAAGATCCTGTCTTCTCAACTAGGCGTCTCCATAAGCTTTCTCTCTCTCAAAGTCGGCGATCCCCGACTCTCTTTACAATTTTCCGTGCTATGTTGGACTGCCCACTCGGCCGCACCAACATCTCTTTTTGGCATGCCTGGTGGGACAAGCACATCTGCTCTCCCTCTCTGGCGCCCTCACTACTCTTTTTTCCTCTCCAAAGCCGGCGATCCCCGGTTCTCTTGCTCCTAGTCACTCAGCAAGGTGTCCGCCTCACTCAAAGGTCCACACCAAATCACTTTCCTTGGCACTTGAAGCAGAAAAAGACAACAGATCTCTCCTCCTCTCAACGTCTCAGGGTAACTTTTCTTTACTTTTTCTTCTCCCTTCCCCTCTTTCTAAGTCTTACCAAGTGGTAAACATGCCACCTAAGGTTGATGAAGGCAGATCTAGCCATGTTATGCAAACTAGAAGCAAAAACGTGGCAGATCCTTCACAATTGCCTTTGGAATATGATTCAAAGATCTTGTTGCAATACCTCACTGAAGCCATGAATGAAATTTCTTTGGCACAGGAACTGTCGAAACGTTCGGGTCCGGGGAACCCTGTCGAAACGACGTTGGAAATGGAGTCGCCACTAATTTTTTTTATGGTGTGATTAGTCACCTATCTTAAGTTTAATACTAACCTAGGCTTGGCGAAGGTAGTACTAAACCTAACCATGTCTGCTTAACCAGAATCTATGGGTTCGGGAATCGGTTACGCTCGGGGAAGGATTAGCACCCTCGAGACGCCCGTCAAACGACGGTATCTCCAACCTAACTAAATCTAATGGGTTAATACTAAAGTTTGCTTTTAAATCTTAATCTTGTTTAAAAAAGGGTTATAAAAGAAAATAAAAGCATTTTTGAAACCAATGTCGAGAATTTGGAGAATGTAATCGAACAACGTCGGTCCATTCTGTTACGATTCTCTTTCACTATTTGTTCTCTTGTTGAATCCTCCTCATCGGGAAGAAATTTTGAAAATGCTGTGACAAAATCTTTTAACATCTTTGTTTTTGAAAAACTTGATCAATTTTATTAATTTCCAAAATCTTCTTTTGGATTGCTTGGTTAAGAAAACATTCTTTTTTTTTTTTGAAAATGCTTACCTTGAAAACTCTTGAATTATCCATTTCTTGATTTTTGAAAATTGAATAAGAGAACACTGACTTTTGAAAAATGCTTTTCGGAGGAAAATGATCTTTTTGTATTTTCTTGATTATACCTAAAAGGGAAGGAAAATGAATGCGGATGATGCATGAACTGGTTCATTTTAATCATTTGATCGATAAAGTGGGGTTTACTCGTAG
>AWUE01020162.1:0-13477 GCA_001974825.2 Corchorus olitorius | reverse complement strand
AATCAGTAATTTTCGAAGAGTAAAAATGGGAATCAGTAATTAAATTCAAAGAGTAAAATGGAAATCAGTAAGTAAATTCAAAAAGTAATGATAATCAGTAATTAAGTTCTATAAGGAAAATGGAAATCAGTAATTCAATTCAAAAACTGGTAATCAGTAAGTAAGTTAAAAAGAGTAAAAATGATAACTTGTAGTTAAGTTGAAAAAAAAAAAGTAAAAATGATAATCAGTAATGGGCTCAATTCAAAGTAATTAAGTTAAAAGAGTAAAAAATGGTAATCAGTAATTGGTTTAATTCAGAGTAATTAAGTTAAAAAGAGTAAAAAATGGTGATCAATAATGGGCTTAATTCAGAATTATTAAGTTTAAAAGAAGTAAAAAAGTAATCAATAGAATTAGCTTCATTCAGAGCAATTAAGTTAATCAAGAAGTAAAAAAGCAATCAATAGTAATTAGCTTAATTCAGAGTAATTAAGTTAATCAAGAAGTAAAAGGGTAATCATTAGTAAGATAATGGGTTAATTCAATCAAAGGTAAAAAAATTTTAATATGGCATGAAAAACTTAAGAATAGAGACAACCAATAATAGAAACCCATAGTTAGTTTTAGACTAGTCGGTGCCGTCTTTTGACGGGCGTCGTGGGGGTGTTACTCCTTCTCCACGTGTATCCAACTCCCGAACCTTTAGACTCTGGTTAAGAATAACATATTAGGTTTACTTTTACCTTTGCCAAGCATCGGGTCAATATTAGGCTTAATAATTTGTTAGGTGGCTAATTACACCTAGGTTAAAAAAGGATTAGTGGCGACTCCCATAGGTTATAGTAGTTTCCCTAAGTCGTTAAACTGCAGGGTTTGGACCCCAGACCCGCACGTTGCGACAACTGCCACCAACACCGTCACCGGAGCTTCATTTGTGGCTAAAATTTCACCAGGAGACTTGTCTCGTCGTCTTCTCTCTGGATCTGGGATCGATTTCACCCAAAGACACCTCTAACAGCCTAAAACAAACCTAACCCGAGCCCAACTCTCCCCTACGATCTGACGGATCCGACCGTCGGATCAAACCGATTTTCAGATATGTGTTTCCACTCACTTCACTCTTCTTTTCTGTTGGATAAAGGAAAGGGAATAATGAACTGCAAGGAATCCTGGACAAAGGGTAAAAGTTCCTTTCTTTTGTGTGTTTTCTACTTCTGCTAACGTTAACTAGGAAAGGGAAAAAAAGAACTTTTTTTTGGTATTTTTTTGATGTTTTGATGAACTAGGAAGAAAGACTAAAAAGAAAAGCTAAAAATTGTTTTTGAGTTTTTTTTTTTTGAAGATTAAAAGGAAACGAATGAATTATGGAATTTTTTTGTACTTTGCGTTCTTTTTTTTAGGAAACTATGTATCCTCCCCCTAATTGCAAATTAAGAAACAAATTGATTTAAATAAAGGATATAGGACAAAAATGGGTGTCTACAATAACCATGTGTTTTTATATACCTGGGTATTTCACTTAGGTATCTCAGATACCTGTCCATGTTATGGTCATTTTCGATTGCCACATTTTTTTTCGCGGAAATTATACATGAGAATGTAACTTAACCGCGTTTGGTTTGTGGTTAATAAAGAGTGGGAATGTAATGGGTATGTCTTCAATTTTCAAGAAATACCCCTGAGTTGGTAATGGGTTAAATTACTTGGGTTTATTTTTTATAGCTTTGTATTTCCAATTTTTATACAAAAAAATTTAATTTTTTCACACAATTATACAATTACTCCTAATCTCTCCCTATCTCTTTCAAAATTAATTTAAACAAGCACAAATATTTAATAAATAAAATAAATAATTTTTTTTTTTTAAAAAGGCAAGAGAATGTTGAGCTATAGGATTATCATTTCAATTTTTCCACATCCCATTCCCTCGCGGCCGCGCCTCATGGGTTTTCAACGTTATAAAAAGGTCAAAGCCCACCACCACCATCATCAACAATTAGCTCCATGCGATGGCATAAAAATGGCATCTTCCAAGAATCTTAGCACCAATAACCATGTCCGACATGTCGAGCCAATAGCCCCTTTGCCTTTCGGCGCCAACAAGATTTCTGTCAAGATGAGTGGAAGGTTGAAAAAGATGAAGAAGGCTGGAGAAGATGAAGTGGAAGTGAGAAACTAAGGGGATGAGTCGGACTAGGTTAAAGGTGGGAGAAAAAAATAAATCAAAGTGGAGGGTTATTTTTGGGACAAAATTATGGAACATTTGGGCATTTCGGTAATTAGTCGTTTAATTTGGGCATATTCCTGGATTAACGCGACATACCCAGGTATATTCGAAGATGACAGGGAACCAAGGAGCCCCTTAGGGATAAAGATGTGCATCCTCCTTTCAGAGCTTGGTCCATCGTAGATAATGGAGTTCATGTAACACCATTAGAATAAATAGTTCCTCTCTAGCAAAACCAGCTTCAAGCAAATCCCGTGTCTTGCTAATGATGGGCACAATAAAACAAAGAAATGGTTAATTTAAAACTTTAATAGGTTATGTATAATCAAATCGAAAAGACCCACAACCTCACATAATTTAGCCACTAACATGTCATCCTCGATCCCCAAGGCAGATAACAAAAAAATCAATTGATGCTTCAGAAATAATGGTTGTGATTTTCAATCGTGGGTTTTCAACGTTGTAAAAAGGTCAATGCCCACCACCACCATCATCAACAATTAGCTCCAAGCGATGGCATATAAATGGCATCTTCCAAGAATCTTAGCACAATAGCCATGTCCGACATGTCGAGCCAATGGCCCCTTTGCCTTTTGGCGCCAACAAGATTTCTGCCAAGATGAGTGGAAGGTTGAAAAAGATGAAAAAGGCTGGAGAAGATGGAGTGGAAATGAGAAATTAAAGGGATGAGTCAGGCTAGGGTAAAGGTGGGAGAAAAAAATAAATCAAAGTGGAGGGTTATTTTTGGGATAAAATTATGGAACATTTGGGTATTTCGGTAATTAGCCGTTTAAGTAGATTGACCACGCTAGGCTCTTGTGTGGTCATCTCAAATACCCACCTGTCATGGTGGGTATGTGATGGACTCCCCGCATGGCCATGTGGTCACGTGAGGGCATCCCAGACGACCCCCGGATGACCACCTAAAGGTGGTCATAATCCTGGATTGACGCGACATACCCGGGTATATTCGAAGATGACAGTGAACCAAGGAGCCCCTTAGGGATAAAGATGTGCATCCTCCTTTCGGAGCTTGATCCATCGTAGATAATGAAGTTCATGCAACACCATTGAAATAAATAGTTCCTCTCTAGCAAAACCAGCTTCAAGCAAATCTCGTGTCTTGCTAATGATGGGCCCAATAAAACAAACAAATGGTTAATTTAAAACTTTAATAGGTTCTGTTTTAATCAAATCGAAAAGACCCACAGCCTCACATAATTTAGCCACTAACATGTCGTCCTCGATCCCCATGGCAGATAACAAAAAAATCAATTGCCGCTTCAGAAATAATGGTTGTGATTTACTCCAGCACAGTATCCCTACCGTATGATAAGTTGACTGAAACTTTTTTCATACTTGGCCGAATACTCATCTTTTTAGACGATGCTGGATAAACTGCTACAACTCCTTTAACACTGACATATCAAATTTGAAATGCGGAAGGAAAGTTATCCTGACCAATACTACAAGCTTGGGCCAAATCTTTTTGAAGCTTATAGATATTCTTCCAATCCCATCCGAAAAGTTGAATACTTTATGCTTTATATCCATAATATCCTCCACCTCATCAGGATCAAGTTGAATACTTGCCAATGATGAGCTAAAGCACTTGCCCATCCTTGGAGCAAATTTTGATGCACTTTTCATCATCAAAACATCTCCCATCCACTCACGAATTTAAACAGAACTCCCATTGGAAGCAAACATCCACAAAGACGACTTTCTCAATTGACTCGCTAATAAACTAGGAACTCATATCTTTTTCCATCGATTTATACACCTTCATATTGTATATCTTTCACTTTCTCATCAACCTCGGTGAATTGGTTGACACATTAGGATTAGGATTTGCAACTAAGCATCGAACTCTTCAACTTGTTATCATCCTCATCAGCGAACTTTACATACAAGAATTCACCCAATTTCTCCCCATACTGTCGAATCGTCCTATTAGGCATTCTTGTTTGCTGCGTCAGCTACACCTTTGATGGTGTTATGGTGACCGACCAAATCTTTGAAGCATCCAACTTCGATAATTGAGGGGCCTGATAATGTTGGATGTGACTACATTTCTCAGTAATCCAATTAGTCGAGACAAAATACTTCGACCATGACAACTCCTTCAATGCCATACCAATATACTTATGATTTTCTACAACAACCATATTAAAGAACTCCTAATTTAAATTTGGACCTAATAGAACCCCTTGTGCACAAGCTCATTGATACCAAACAAGATATTTGTAATCAATCCTGAGTTTGATTTCTTCATAGGCATCATAGGCCAAACCATCAACACTAAACTATGTGGGTAACTGTATTTATTTCCCAACTTTATCTCCATTTTGACCATTTTAGAATCATAATCCTTTTCCTCCTTCAAAGACAATCCTAAGTAGATTATATAGGTTGATTGCCCAATAAGATAAGAATCTGTGAAATGTAGTGCCCACTGCCACATGATCGAACCCATGCTTTAGAAAAATGTGAATCTTTTTCTCCTCTCAGAATACTTTGCTTGAAGATACAAGGAGTAGCGGTGGATAACTGTGTAGGGAAATCCAAGGAACATAGAGTAGATTTTTTTCGATTGCCAAATTTTTTTTTCACGGAAATTATACATGGGAATGTAACTTAACCGGGTTTGGTTTGTGGTTAATAAAGAGTGGGAATGTAATGGGTATGTCTTCAATTTTCAAGAAACACCCCTGAGTTGGTAATGGGTTAAATTACTTAGGTTTATTTTTTATAGCTTTGTATTTCCAATTTTATACAAAAAAATTTAATTTTTTCTCTCAATTATACAATTACTCCTAATCTCTCCCTATCTCTCTCCAAATTAATTTAAACAGCAGAAATATTTAATAAATAAAATAACTAACATTTTTTTTTTAAAAAAAGCAAGAGAATGTTGAGCAGTAGAATTATCATTTCCATTTTCCCACATCCCATTCCCCCGCGGCCTCGCCTCGTGGGTTTTCAACGTTGTAAAAAGGTCAAACCCCACCACCACCATCATCAACAATTAGCTTCAGGCGATGACATATAAATGGAATCTTCCAAGAATCTTAGCACCAATAACCATGTCCGACATGTCGAGCCAATGGCCCCTTTGCCTTTTGGCGCCAACATGATTTCTGCCAAGATTAGTGGAAGGTTGAAAAATATGAAGAAGGCTGGAGAAGATGAAGTGGAAATGAGAACTTAAGGGGATGAGTCGGGCTACGTTAAAGGTGGGAGAAAAAAATAAATCAAAGTGTAGGGTTATTTTTGGGACAAAATTATGGAACATTTGGGCATTTCGGTAATTAGCCGTTTAAGTGGATTGACCACGCTAGGCTCTTGTGTGGTCATCTCAAATACCCACCTGTCATGGTGGGTATGTGATGGACTCCCCGCATGGCCATGTGGTCACGTTAGGGCATCCCAGACGACCACCGGATGACCACCCAAAGGTGGTCATATTCCTGGATTGACACGACATACCAGGGTATATTCGAAGATGACAGTGAACCAAGGAGCCCCTTAGGGATAAAGATGTGCATCCTCGTTTCGGAGCTTGGTCCATCGTAGATAATGAAGTTCATGCAACAGCATTGAAATAAATAGTTCCTCTCTAGCAAAACCAGCTTCAAGCAAATCTCGTGTCTTGCTAATGATAGGCCCAATAAAACAAACAAATGGTTAATTTAAAACTTTAATAGGTTCTGTTTTAATCAAATCGAAAAGACCCACAGCCTCACATGATTTAGCCACTAACATGTCGTCCTCGATCCCCATGGCAGATAAAAAAAAAAATTGCCGCTTCAGAAATAATGGTTGTGATTTACTCCAGCAAAGTATCTCTACCGTATGATAAGTTGACCGAAACTTTTTTCATACTTGGCCGAATACTCATCTTTTTAGACGATGCTGGATAAAATGCTACAACTCCTTTGACACTGACATATCAAATTTGAAACGCGGAAGGAAAGTTATTCTGACCAATACTACAAGCTTGGGCCAAATCTTTTTTGAAGCTTACAGATATTCTTCCAATGCCATCCGAAAAATCGAATACTTCATGCTTTATATCCATAATATCCTCCACCTCATCAGGATCAAGTTGAATACTTGCCAATGATGAGCTAAAGCACTTGCCCATCCTTGGAGCAAATTTTGATGCACTTTTCATCATAAAAAAATCTCCCATCCACTCACGAATTTAAACAGAACTCCCATTGGAAGCAAACATCCACAAAGACGACTTTCTCAATTGACTCGCTGAATAAGCTAGGAACTCATATCTTTTTCCATCGATTTATACACCTTCATACTGTATATCTTTAACTTTCTCATAAACCTCGGTGAATTGGTTGACACATAAAGATTAGGATTTGCAGCTAAGCATCGAACTCTTCAACTTGTTATCATCCTCATCAGTGAACTTTACATACCAGAATTCACCCAATTTCTCCCATACTGTCGAATGGTCCTATTATGCATTTTTATTTGCTGCATCAAGTATACCTTTGATGGTGTTATGGTGACAGACCAAATCTTTGAAGCATCCAAATTCGATAATTGAGGGGCATGATAATGTTGGACGTGACTACATTTCTTAGTAATCCAATTAGGCCAAACCATCAACACTAAACTATGTGAGTAACTATATTTTTATTTCCCTCCTTTATCTCCATTTTGACCATTTTAGAATCATCATCCTTTTCCTCCTTCAAAGACAATCCTAAGCAGATTATGTAGGTTGATTGCCCAATAAGATAAGAATATGTGAAATGCAGTGCCCACGGCCACATGTTCGAACCCATGCTTTAGCGAAATGTGAATCTTTTTCTCCTCTCAATCTACTCTGCTTGAATATATGAGGAGGAGCAGTGGATAATTGTGTAGGGAAATCCAAGGAACATAGAGTAGATTTTATTGACTATAATTTATAGTTCAATAAACCAACAGAAAGTTACAGGTAGATGAGTAAGAGATACGTTGTAAAATCAAGATAGCTAAAGCTTTTTGTCTTGAATCTAAAATTTTAGTGGCCCACGTAATCCACTATTATCCATAACCCAACAAAACAGGATTGTGGAGAGGTTGGTTTGTTAACAGTTAATATAAATTCCTCTTAATGAATGCTTACTAAAAAATTACATAAAAAAGCATTGGAAGGTCAAAAAGCCCTTCAAAACTAACAATAATCACAATTAATTGCACTATTTATCATGCTTCGTTGCTTAAGTAAACATATTCCGATACATTTATCATGGTTGGATTCTTGGTTACTTGGTTGCATAACTATTTATCATGGTTTCCAATCCCATCCGAAAAATCGAATCATTTATGCTTTATATCCATAATATCCTCCACCTCATCAGGATCAAGTTGGTCGCATAACTCATAACTATTTGTCATGGTTTCCAATACCGTCCGAAAAATCGAATCCGTTATGCTTTATATCCATAATATCCTCCACCTCATCATGATCAAGTTGAATAGTTGCCAATGATGAGCTAAAGCACTTGCCCATCTGTGCGGCAACTTTTGATGCACTTTTCATCATCAAAAAATCTTCCATCCACACATGAATTTAAACAAAACTCCCATTGGAAGCAAACATCCACAAAGACGACTATCTCAATTGACTCGCTGAATAACTAGGAACTCATATATTTTTCCACCTTCATCCACAAAGACGACTATCGCTGAATAATCTTTTTCTCCTCTCAATCTACTCTGCTTGAAGATACGAGGAGCGGTGGATAATTGTGTAGGGAAATCCAAGGAACATAGAGTAGATTTTATTGACTATAATTTATAGTTTAGCCAATGGCCCCTTTGCCTTTCGTCGCTAACAACATTTCTGCCAAGATGAGTGGAAGGTTGAAAAAGATGAAGAAGGCTAGAGAAGATGAAGTGGAAGTGAGAAATTAAGGGGATGAGACGGGCTAGGTTAAAGGTGGGAGAAAAAAATAAATCAAAGTGGAAAGTTATTTTTGGGACAAAATTATGGAACATTTGGGCATTTCGGTAATTAGCCGTTTAAGAGGAATGACCATGCTAGGCTATCGCGTGGTCATCTCAAATACCCACATGTCATGGTGGGTATGTGATGGACTCCCCGCATGGCCATGTGGTCACGTGAGGGCATCCCAGACGACCACCGAATGACCACCCAAAGGTGGTCATATTCCTGGATTGACGCGACATACCCTGGTATATTCGAAGATGACAAGGTACCAAGGAGCCCCTTAGGGATAAAGATTTGCATCCTCCTTTCGGAACTTGGTCCATCGTAGATAATGGAGTTCATGCAACACCACTGAACTAGAATTTATTGTTCAATAAACCAACAGAAAGTTACAGGTAGATGAGTAAAAGATACGTTGTAAAATCAAGATAGATAAAGCTTTCTGTCTTGAATCTAAACTTTTAGTGGCCCACATAATCCACCATTATCCACAACCCAACAAAACAGGATTGTGGAACGGTTCGTTTGTTAACAGTTAATATAAATTCCTCTTAATAAATGCTTACTAACAAATTACATAAAAAAGCATTGGAAGGTCAAAAAGCCCTTCAAAACATAACAATAATCACAATTAATAGCACTATTTATCATGCTTGGTTGCTTAAGTAGACATATTTCGATACATTTATCACGGTTGGATGCACGGTTGCTTGGTTGCATAACTATTTATCATGGTTTCCAATCCCATCCGAAAAATTGAATCTTTTATGCTTTATATTTATAATATCCTCCACCTTATCAGGATCAAGTTGAATACTTGCCAATGATGAGCTAAAGCATTTGCCCATCCATACAGCAACTTTTGATGCACTTTTCATCATAAAGAAACTCCCATCCACTCACGAATTTAAACAAAACTCCCATTGGAAGCAAACATCCACAAAGACGACTTTCTCAATTGACTCGCTGAATAAGCTAGGAACTCATATCTTTTTCCATCGATTTATACACCTTCATACTGTATATCTTTCCCTTTATCATAAACCTCGGTGAATTGGTTGACACATAAGGATTAGGATTTGCAGCTAAGCACACTACTAAAAAACGCTGATATAGCGGCGTTTATTTAGTGGCGTCCCACCAAACGCCGCTATATGATTTTCTGAAATTGACTATAGCCATTTAGTGGCGTTTTGACAGAAAAACGCCGCCATATTAATATATGGAGGGAGAGATTTTTTTTCTCCATTTTTTTGATGGAAAAATTCCCTCCCCACTAAAACAAAGAAAGTTTACAACTTACACCTATAATATATAGCGGCGTTTGGACATAAGACGCCGCTATTTAGTGGCGTCTAGAAAAGGAAACGCCTCTATTTTAATATATGGAGGGAGAGATTTTGTTTCCCTTTTTTTGGAGGGAAAAGTTCCCTCCTCCTAAAACAAATAAATTTTCCAACTCTACGCCTATAATATATAGCGGCGTTTTCTCAAAAGACGCCGCTAAATAGCGGCGTTTTCTCACAAGACGCCGCTAAATAGTGGCATCTGAGAAAGGAAATGCCGCAATTGTAATATATGGAGTGAAAAAAAGAGGGAAAAGTTCCCTCGCCTATAATATATATGGCGGCGTTTGTTTGTCACTAGCCTACTTCTCTTGTATAGTATATCCTTAGGTAGAACATGCAATGCTTGGTAAACAATTTAATGTTTGTCTATTTATTCACCATGTTAATAAATTGATTATCAGTCAAAGCTTTTACCTGGTGTGATTTTTGAAGACTCATTAAGATTATTAGTTGGAGAACCTTCAATTTTACATGCTTTTAACTTCCAGAGGTAAAGCTTTTTGTGCAGTGTTGAATGTTGATAACTGAGTATAGTTTTACTTTTAGTGTGGTAGTTTGTGGAGAGGTAGAATATTTGTTATTCTTTTGTCAAAAATGCAGCTATTTTTGTTCGGTTACATATATCCTGATTTGTTCAGTTTTGAATTTTAACCATATATATGCTGAAAATTGAAATTGCTAGCACTCTTGGGTTCTTTGTGGTGTGAAGGTTCAGCTGCTACATCTAACTTTGTTAACTACATGGTATTTGGTATTTGATCAATCTTTTTTTCTTAATGAAAATTAGATGATTTGGCTTATTCACCTTTGTTTCTTGCTTTCTGTTCGAGTCCGAGATAGAGAGATAGAGCCAAGTGCCTCTCAGTTATTGTTTAAAGGACTTAGGGAAATATGATTTTGTCTATGATTTTCTTATAACTACCTTTGTGAGGTAAGAATTTAGGATTAATGATGGATTTGCTGTTAAATTAGATATATAATTGTTAGGTAGCTCCAAATGGTTGTTCATGCATCTCTCTGATTCAAAATAATTTTTGAATCAGTTTTGCAAAGAGTTCATAACAAAATAGTACCCTACAACGTTGCATTTCATCTAGGGTTTGGGAATCATTAAATTAGTTGAAAATCCCCTTTTGACATTGATCTTAATTTCAAGGAACAGCTAGGTACTTTTCTTTATGGTGCACTGCAATTTTCTAAATATGTTTTTTTATCAGTTTATCAATTTAAATTATTCATCTTCTTCACCTGTAGAGGTCTGTTAGACTAATATATTAAGTACTCATTGTATTGTAGGGGAATAGCTGCGTAGCTCATTGAGAGGCACTTTAGAGGTGATTTGATGATTCTAAACTTGATTGCATGTTCTTGTCAAAAAAAAAAAAAGCTTGATTGCATTTGCATGTAATCTTTTTGCTTCAGACAAATGCATTACAGTTTAAACACATGAGCTGAAGTTATTTATAAGTTTCTCACATTACTTTGATCAATAGTTCATCATCAACATTTGGTTAGTTAAACTTCATTTCCAAAGTGTACTTATATGTGGCCTGTTGGGCCAGGCTAATATACGTTATGTCTTTGGGAAAGAGATTTATGATTTTTTATCAACTATTTCTAATTCTAGTAAGCCCGGGTTTTGGATATACTTTTTTGTATGTTCCTTTTGAGACCTAAGACTGTATATGAATTAGACTTTGCTACGTGTTTAATTGATTATATGATTATATAGTTGTTTTTATGAGAGTCATTTCACATGAGTAGAAAACAGTTGGGACATTTCACATGACCCTGACTTGTTATATAATATTCTGCACTATAGTATAACAAATATATTTAAAACAGTGATATTTGTGCAGCTTCTGTTTTGACACACACTTGCCTTGTCGAACTGACGAGGAGGATCACCAAAATGCAAAATTGCAAGACAAGGTTAGCAAACCGTTTTATGACAACTTTATATGCTTTTGCTGTTATATGTATTCTTGTTATTGTAACTAATTAATCATGATGTTTGTTGCACAAAAATTCCCTGATTCTATAGATATTGTGACGGAGAGTTCGCCACAGGTAATCACATTTCCATTTTGATAATTGAAAGTATTTGACCCTAAACTGATTTGCTAATTATATTTTTTAGTAGGGCACTCAAAATGCTAATACTAGTGGCGGTGGAGATGGCGATGGCGATGGTGGTAACCTTTTTGTCAATACTTCAATTTCCAGTGCACAATCACGTTGTGGTAAACAAGTAGATACAATATGATTCTTTTGATTCCTTAAATTCCTTTAGTCATGTGTGGTTGATGTAACACTGGAACAATAGAGATATTTTAGTGAAATTGTGTATAGAACAATTTTTATACATATGCTACTTTGAATACCATTTGGATGTAATATAATGAACTTCCTTTGCTAATTAAGTGTAATTCTTAAAAATTTCATTTCAATTATAGCTTCTGATATTTTGTATTTTGTGCTATTATCGTATAGAAATCACTCCCACTCACCCTATGAAAGCCCTGGAGAATGCGTGAAACGAAAACGCCTTTATTTAGCGGCGTCTGATGAACAAAACACCCTTATTTAGCGGCGTCTGATGAACAAAATGCCCTTATTTAGCGGCGTCTATAGAACAAAACGCCCTTATTTAGCGGCGTCTATAGAAAAAAACACCCTTATTTAGCGGCGTCTATAGAAAAAAACGCCCTTATTTAGCGGCGTCTGAAGAAAAAAACGCCTTTATTTAGCGGCGTCTATATTACCAAACGCCGCTATATTTAACTGCTTTTAAAAAAATATAGTGGTTAATTGCATATGGCGGCGTGTAGACGCCCCCGAATAGTGGCGTCCAAACGCCGCAATATGCATTTTAAAAAAGTAAAATTTTCGCAAACGTGTCCAGATAGCGGCGTCTAGGCGCCGTTAAATAGTGGCGTCCAGACGCCGCTATGTATTATTTTTAAAAAAACTTAGTGATTTCGGAAAAATTGTATGACGGTGTCTAAACGCTTCTATTTGACGGCGTTTAAACGCCGTTATTCATTTAGCGGCGTTTAGCACTAAGACGCCGCAAAATAAGGACATTTGTTATAACGGCGCCTTTAGCGGCGCCGTGTTAGACGCCGTTATTTCGTATAGCGGCGTTTGTAAGCGCCGCTATATGTAAAAAAAAGCGTCGCTATTTCACTGTTTTTCTGTAGTGGCATCGAACTCTTCAAATTGTTATCATCCTCATCAGTGAACTTTACATACAAGAATTCACCCAATTTCTCCCCATACTGTCGAATGGTCCTATTAGGCATTATTGTTTGCTGCATCAAGTACACCTTTGATGGTGTTATGGTGACCGACGAAATCTTTGAAGCATCCAACTTCAATAATTGAGGGGCATAATAATGTTGGATGAGACTACATTTCTCAGTAATCCAATTAGTCGAGACAAAATATTTCGACCAAGACAACTCCTTCAATGTCATACCAATATATTTATGATTTTCTGCAGCAACCATATTGAAGAGCTCATAATTTAAATTTGGACCTAATAGAACCCCTTGTGCACAAGCTCATTGATACCAAACAAGATATCTGTAATCAAGCTTGAGTTTGTTTTCTTCATAGGCATCATAGGCCAAACCATCAACCCTAAACTATGTGGGTAATTGTATTTATTTCCCTCCTTTATCTCCATTTTAACCATTTTAGAATCATCATCCTTTTCCTCCTTCAAAGACAATCCTAAGCAGATTATGTAGGTTGATTGCCCAATAAGATAAGAATCTGTGAAATGCAGTTCCCACGGCCACATGTTCGAACCCATGCTTTAGCAAAATGTGAATATTTTTCCTCCTCTCAATCTACTCTGCTTGAGGAGATGATGGAGGAGCGGTGGATAATTTTGTAGGGAAATCCAAGGAACATAGAGTAGATTTTATTGACTAGAATATATAGTTC
>AWUE01020161.1:0-13975 GCA_001974825.2 Corchorus olitorius | reverse complement strand
GAATATATATGGTTATAATAAGAATTTCTTAACCAAACTAGACGATTAATCAAAAATCAAAATGAGGACATTGACTTAGTTTAGTTATTAGAAAAGCAGGGGCCAGGGGCAATTGTTTGAAATAAAAAAAAGTCCATCTAATCCTAATTTCCTACATTCTTGTCATCACCAGCCAAATTTCCCACACTCTGTTTCTTCCTCTTCTCCTTTTTCCCTTCCTAGCTTCCCTGCAACTCAAAAATCCATTGAACAAGAAATAGAAAGCATGGATAGAGAGCAAGAAGAGATGCAGTTTCTAGGGTTCTTCGACATCTACATAGAATCCTTCAAGGTGATCTTCGCATGGAGAAAGATCTTCAGCAAAATCACTCTGTCTTTAATCCTTCCCCTGTCTTTCATCTACCTACTTCACATGGAAATATCTGGTCTTTTCTTCAGGAAAATCATCCACAACGAAAGGGAACTCGACCGTACCCGAGCAGGAACACCCAAATACGAGAAACTAAGTGACCTTATCTCCAACGAATGGGCTTACTTTTGGCTTTTCAAGGCTGCCTACTTCACCCTCTATTTCATCTTCTCCCTTCTTTCCACCGCCGCCGTCGTTTACACCATCGCCGCCGTATACACAGCTCGCCAACTCACTTTTGCCAAAGTCATGAGCGTTGTTCCCAAGGTTTGGAGGAGGCTCATGGTCACTTTCCTCTGTATTTTCGTCGCCATGTTTCTCTATCACCTCGTCGCTTTGGTGATGCTCTTTGTTTGGGTTTGGGTTCTCACCATCGGATCCATTAACGTTGATGTTGTGGTGTTGGTTCTTTTCGTTTTTCTCTACTTGGCGGGGCTCTTGTATTTGACAACAATCTGGAACTTGGCCAGCGTTATCTCTGTTTTAGAAGAGAGTTACGGAATCCAAGCCATGGTGAAAAGCAGGAATTTGATCAAGGGAAAGCTATGGCTGGCCATGGTCATTTTTCTGATACTTGGTGTGTTCTACTGGATTATTCAGAGTTTGTTCCAGGGACTGGTTGTGGATGGAACCAGATTTCACATGCTTAATAGGGTTGCCATTGGGATACTCTGTTTCTTGTTGCTTTCCAACTTTTTTCTCATTGGGTTAGTCGTTCAGACAGTGATTTACTTTGTCTGCAAATCTTACCATCATGAAAACATCGACAAATCTGCCCTATCGGATCACCTTGAAGTTTACCTGGGAGAGTATGTTCCTTTGAAGGCCAAGGATGTTCAGCTAGAGCAATATCAAGTTTGAATTTGATCATCATTGACTTCAAACTCAATCCACAATCAAAATGAAATAATGGATGCATGTAATAGCTAGGTATACAAGTTTGTGATTGAGCAAATGGTGTTTTTGTACCAAATCCACATTATATATATTTATACTATGGCAAGTAACTAATCAAATTTCTTATTGGGTGCTCAACTGCTCATTGTCCGCATTCTACTTTTTTGTTTTCTCTTTAAATAATTTTTTATGGTTCTTCATGTTCTATCTAGTATTTGATTTTGTAAATTAAAGGAAAATTAAGAAATCGAAATTAAAGTAAAGAAAAGGAAAACGAAAATAATAATAAAAAAAAGCAAAAGAAATCGGATTAGGGTTTAGGATGGATTAAATCGCAAAAATTGAAAACAAGAAAAGGGGAAAATTGCGATTTAGGGTTTCAGGGATTTTGAAATCAGAATTTTGGGAAATTTAAGAAAACAAAAATAAAAATTAGGGTTAGGAAAATTAAAGAAAACAAAATTGATGGTGAGGTTAAGAAGGTGGTGGTGGCGCGAGGTTGTCTCCATTTAGCTAATTCCTGCAATAAACCTCCCCGGTAACGGCGCCAAAATTATGATCGTGTCGTCAAACAATCATAAAATAAAACCTAACAAACTCCAACTATAGGAGTTAGGACAAGTCAGGGTTGATCTTATGAGGAAGACACGAGGCTATTAACTAATCAAAACAACTCAAGAAAACAAACACGTTAAGAGTACCAAATTATATGGAAGCAGGTAATCAAGCAGGAATCTAAATTAACTAAGAAAACATTAATAAAAGCAACAATAATTTTCATACTTATCCCCACCTAAATATATACTAAATAGTATTTAAAAGACCCAGGGAATTTACCAAAGCCCCCTTTTGAGGATCGATGAGGAGACTCTATTTGAACTTTTTTATCCTTTTCTGTCTTTTCTCAGTTGGCAAATTATTAAGAAGACCCTAGGTTAGTTTCTAGCCAGTTCTTGCCTTGAACCTTTTTTTGTTATTATCCTTTCATTTCACATAAATGTTATAATAAATCATATCCCCCTTAATTATCTAGAATTGTAACCTCTCTTCAGGCCTTTCATGTCCATATGAAGAAGAGAGTAAACTTAGTTTTTGTTTAAGTGTTACACACTTTAGAGGAGGAAATAAAATTGAAGCTATTGCACCTATCCATGTACAAACTAATATTTACTATTTATTGCTAACTTTAGGACATATGCTCAATGTTAATAGTATAGCCTTTTAAAGATGCAACACATTTAAAATCATAGTACTTTCGAAATTTCCTACGTATCAAACAATTTAATTCGAATAGAAAATTGTTCAAAGAAGTAGATTGATGAACGTCCGACGCGCCATCGCGGGCCGATCCACTTGTATGAAATTAATCAAAAATACCATGGATCACAGATCAACAAATTATCAATTAGGTTTTACAAGTCTTGGGCAGAGAATCGGAAAACTAAAGATTCATCCTATCTCAATCTATATCAAAGATAATTAAATTGCTGCTAAAGATTCACAAAGATAATCCTTTTATCAATTACCTAACTCAGTACTAAAGATTTTTGAATCATGCAATCAACAAAGCATTAAGCTCAATAGACACTCCAAACATATGCACAAAATTACTAAATATTCATAAAGGCATAAGATGAATACTAAACCTAATTCAATAAATTAGCTACTTAAGATTCACTAATTATACCAAATCTTTCTACTAACAATTAGATTCAATTACTAAAGATTCACCAAATCTAATCTAGCAATAATTACAACAATTTCACCTATTAAGGCTGGCAACTTAACAAGTTGATTTATGGAAATCTAAACAACAAATCCAAGGTTAACATGAAAACAAACTTAAAGAGATTAATTCATTGATTTGATCCTATTCAATCATACACCACATAGATAAGACATATCAAGCATGGATAAACTAAATAAATAAACACAAATCATCAATAAATTGATAAAGAAACTAAAGCACAAGATCTCACAAGAATAAATCAATTAGTTAATGGAATTTAAAGTAAAGTATTAAGAGAATTTACTCACTCATGGTTGTTTGACAACTTACAAAGCATAGAAGAAGATGTCGACATAAGCATGGCAGCCAAGTCAACACAAGACAGCCCCCAAGGGGCGGCACACCTTGGGAGAAAACTCTCCAAGTCTTGACTTGATCAATCTTACAATTATGAAAGTTATGATTTTCTAAAGCTAAGATTTACTATTTATAGGCAACCTAGGACACACCATACCCTTATAAGAATCAATAACAACCCTTAGATAGACCGTCATTAAGGGTAGTATAGATAACTAAAGACTCAATCCTAATCTAACTAGGAATTACACTGCTTGATCTCCAAGGTTGATATCTAATTGGTTGTAGATTATCCTCTTTAATTAGTATCCACCTTAACCAATAGAAGTGTTCCAAATCATCAATAGCAGCAACAAATCACGTCCAAAGGGTCCGCAAGTCGGTTTAGGCACTTTCCTATGTCAATTAGAAACGCTGTCAAAATTGTCCAGAATACTTCAAGGGCAATTTTGTCATTCTTAACGGCAGAATAGGGCTTTGAGGTCAAAAGCAAAGTTGTACAGCTTGAAGTCCTCTTTCCAACGGTATATTATTTGCATTTTTCTGAATTCTGAATCAAAAGATATGAATTTTCTATTGAAACTGCACTTGTGAAATATCCTCCTCTGACTAGGATTTGGAATTTCTCAATTATCAATTATTTACTGCATCATAATTGCTGATTGGGTTTGGAACTCCTCTTTGGGCTTTAAAACATCCAAATTGGGCCTAGATAAATTAGATCTGGGTCTCCAAAGATTCGGGCTTCCTTCCGGGCTTCTTGGGCTCAAATGGACCTGATGGGCCTACTGGGACAAAATGGGCCGAAATCAGTAGTTTCTCCAAATTGATCCAAAATTGTTCCAAATCTTCATCTTTGTAAATAATAGCTCTAAATGGGCCTGAAAACACAAATATGAGACATATGAGGGTAAAACGATACAAAACATCACCAAATCAAGGCAAATTAGTATAGAAAATATGCACTAAATTAGGTCTTATTAGGTGGCTACCCCATCTCCAAAGTCAGGGTAAACCGTCAATCCGTTTGGGATTTACAGACGCATTGGACTTTCATCTATGGGTTTTTACAAACAGCCTACCAAATGGGAGACTGCGGCCAGCGGGATTCGAACCTAGGTGGGGTGCATGAAGAGTCCGAACTATATCCACTTATGCCAACTCCCATTGGCAATAAATTAACCATGGTTGAAAAAAACTAACAAAAATTGCAATTTACCTCTAATTTAAGCAAATGATTAAAAATAATATTATGTACATTCAATTTATTCAAATGTATAATTGAATATATTAGATAATTTCCTCATTATAAAATTTTCTTAAAGAATAATTAAATATTTTTAAGAATCTATAAAAATTATAATAAAAAATAAATAAATCCAATACTTACTGTAAATATTTTTATAAAATATTTAGATAAAAGTAGCTGTATCTAGTCTCCTTAATGATTGTTTGTTGCTTTTGTTTTTCCTAACTTCTCTATTGTAAATTTTTTGCGCTAGAGAGTTTTACAGGGAGGTGAAAAGGGAAAGTGTTGAAAAAGTGAGCAGGGATGGGAAAAAGATTGTGTGCACTTGGGATAAACAAAATTACTGATGCAAATAAATTGGAGAGGATGAGTGTGGGGTTGGGGTAACTTTTGTTTTATTAGTCTTTAACTATTACAACATGTTTGGTTCAGTGTAATTGTAATTCAATTACAACCTAATTCAGCATGTTTTGCAGTTCAAAGGTTTGGTTCAACCTTTGCGAATTCCAATGTCGGGACAATTACGTGTGAGCCCTGAATTGCAATTCGGAGCTCTCACCTCTGATTTGCAATTCGGTGGTTTCACCGAATTTAGCTTTCATCTTTTTACCATTTTAGCCTCTTCTATTTTATTATAAATACCAGGGTAATTATTTGATACATCAGCAGTGTAAATTTTGGACTCCACAAGCGGGTTGTGGAGTTGACACATATCCATTTTTTGAATTAATTAAGTTTTAAATATTTCAATCTAGTCCCTATGTCACCCTTCAGGACCCGCTTGTGTAGCCTGCTAAACTCCACCGCCGGTGTATTGTATAATTTGCCATATAATAAATGAGAAAAAAGAGAAATTGATCATCTCCTTCAGTTCACCACATTCATGTAACTGTCCGATTTCCTTAGCCTCGCCGGTGTACCTACTGCCGATGAAAACCCATTCTTGTAAACCCCAAACCCACACACCAACCCAATCACAATAACCACCAGTACTACACATCTCTGGGTTTCGTTTTTTGGATATGGGATTTTTGTTGGTTTTAAATAAAGGGTCTTTATTCTTTATAAACAGAAAAGAGAACGAAAGAGATATAGGAGGAGTGAGGGAAAGAGGTGGGTTTCTTTCGGATCTGAGAGAAAAACGTGTAGTGATGGCGACTTCAATTTCTTGGCTGGCTTCAATATCTTGAAAAGCATGGCGGTGAGGGATTTAATGGGAAGGGAATAAATAAACAAGAGAAGGAAAGAAGACATGCGAGTTAATTATAAAAAAAAAAAACTGCCTAGGCTGGGAGTCAAAGGAAATAAAACCAGAGAAGAAGAAGAATGGCATGGTAAGGGATAAAGGGTAAAATGGAATTTTTATATTTACTCCTTTGCATATTCATACTTTGAACCAAACTACGTATTTGTTAATTCAATTCACCCTTTTTTCAATTCCTTCTCAATTCAATTCCCTTTCTATTCCTCCTAAATTCCTTCCGGTGAACCAAACATATTAGGGTAATTATTTGATACACCGTCGGTGTAAATTTTGGACTTCACAAGCGGGTTGTGGAGTTGACACATGTCCATTTTTTGAATTAATTAAGTTTTAAATATTTCACTCTAGTCCTTAGAGGACACATGTCACCCTTCAGGACCCGCTTGTGTAGTCTGTTAAACTCCACCGCCGGTGTATTGTATAATTTGCCAACATATTATTAGTCTATTATATATTACATAAAACTACAGTAAGAAGTTTCTTTTTCTTTTTCACCTAGTGGGGGCACCTTTGGACAAAAGCTACTATACATACGCATCTTATACTACATGATAAGAGCCACATCCATGAATTTCGTAAATCAAACTGTCACCCTCCCACCAAACAGGCCTAAATTTTGAAATTTCCGTGACTGCAATAAGAGAATCGCAACATTTGAGCCTAATTTAGCAATTGAAGGCCCAATACTCGGAATATCATGACTCGAGCCCACAGGCTTGTCATTAGAACTTGATTTTTGGCCCAACAAAAGAGGGTTTAAGGACTCTCCGATACCCTCCTACCAACTCACCAAGTAACGGTTTTTCATTTAGTTTCGAGACTTGCAGAGCACCTCCTCTTAACTTGGCCAACGCCTTAAACCGCAAAATACTCGCTTCACGAATCAAAGATCGCTCCCTCGAATCTCCAACAACCTTGTCCCGCAACTTCGAAACCACCTAACCTACAATTTTTCAATTCGATTTGCCACCTGTAACCAACAACTCATGTGAGGAGTGGCTTCTAGCACGTCGCCGCCCGAGGCTTCGAAGTTCCGACCGAGAACAATGTTTTTAGCCCCCCACCTGAACAGAAACTTCCCTCGGCACCACCAAAGCAGGCAGACCACACATTCGAAGACTCAGCTTTAAGAAAACTAGTGAAGTTACGCTGAAGAAATCTCCCATTCTTTTTGGTGCTTGTTGCAAGAGGACAATCCCCTTCCTAATGATCCAGTACGATGCAAACAAAGCAATATTCCAACATCTTCTCATACCGGAAAAAGAACATGAGACTCGTGTCGAAACGATCGGGTCCAGGGAACCCTGCCGAAACGACGTTGAAAAGGAGGAGTCACCACTAATCTTTTTTAAGGTGTGATTAGTCACCTAAAGGCCACTTAAGCTAAGTAAAGTTCAAAGCTCGGAAATGGACCAACTAAACCTAAGGTCCGGTCCGGTCTTGCAACCTAAATCTAGGTTCGGGAGTCGGTTACGCTCGGGGAAGGATTAGCACCCCCGAGTCGCCTGTCAAATGACGGTACCTGTAGTCTAACTAAATCTAGTGGGTCAAAAGAAAAATATGGTTGCTTTTGATCCTAATTTTTGATTATTATTTGAAAAGGGTTATGAAAGAAAATAAAAGCATTTTTTTAAAACGAATGTCGAGAATTCGAAGAATATGACCGAACATCGTCGATCAATTTTGTCTCGATTCTGTTTAACTGTTTGTTCTCTTGTTGAATCTTCCACACCGGGAAGAAATTTTGAAAATGCTGCGACAAAATCTTTTTACCAATTTTTTGATTTTTGAAAAAAGATTAATCAATTTTATCAATTTCCAAAATCTTCTTTTGGATTTCTTAAACTTTTATTTCTCCAAAATCTTCTTTTGGAATTATCTAAACTTTTATTTTCCAAAATCTTCTTTCGGAATTACTTAATTAAAAACATTCTTTTTCTTTGAAAACGCTTACCTTGAAAACTCTTGAATTACCCATTTCTTAATTTTGAAAATTGAATAAGAGAACATGATTTGAGAAAAAACCTTTTTGAAAACACCTTTTATTGCCTCTTTTAATTTTCTGATTTTTCCTTCTTTTTTTTGTTATTTTGATCTTTTTCTAACTCTCGATTGCATGTATGCAAATGATGAATGCATGGTCCGATTTTTAAAGTTGACTCACGTAACCCGGGCTATTGAAAGCACTTCCCGGGATATATGCTCGGAGCCCTGACGCATCCCGAGAAGAGCCGTCTCATCCTCAGAGACATTCAGTGGCCCCGAAAACTCGACCACTCACTGAATGCCCCTTCTTCAGAAGGGTTACAGTCATCAACTGATTGTAAAAGGTGGCATGATATGCAAACAGATATAATTAATGGCAAGTAAATATGATATGCATGCATTTAGGTTCTACTTTATCTCTACTCTAAATTACTAGATTATTACAAATCAAGACCTAATTAAGTCAAAAACTTAAACAATCAAATAATTTAAAGAAACGGGAGCCTAAGGGTCGAATTGGACAAACTGGGGACATTTCTGCACAAGTAAAAGATTAGCAAAATTCAGGGAAGCAAATTACATAACAATAACATAAATCAGGAATCAAATTGCATTAAGAGACAAACATAACCCTAAATCAAGGACCAAGGCAAACATAGAAACAAATCTAAATCCTTAAGCAAACAGGAATGCAAATTATCGGACATATATGAACTATATTAGAACTTAATTGAATCAACATAAAAAAAACGAATCTTTAGACTAAAAACTTAATTTTTAAATTGGAATTAATTCAAAAGGATTCATCAATTTGTTTTCAAGTTAATTTCAATTTGAAAATTTTGATCTTTAAAGTTTTGTTTTTTCAAAATTAAAATTAATCCAAAAGATTTCAAAATGCCACTTTCAAGCTAACTTTAATTTAAGAAAAATCTTAACTTTAAGCTAAGATCTCAATTTTTTCCAAATCAAAATTAGCTCAAATAAAAATCAAGGATCAATATGAACCATTTCCAACTCAAAAATCAAAACTTTAAATAAAACACTTAAATTCTTAAATTCAAATTGAATCTAAAAAGATTCCAAGCAAAAGCAACTTCCAATTATTATTATTTTAAAAAAAGGTTTGATCTTGTCTCTAGTCTAGAAAAGATGGTTCTTCCTTTCTCTTGCTTTGATTCTCGAAAACCCTTCTTGAAACTATCCAACCCGTAACCTCGAGATCACACCTCCGGCGAGATTCACCAGTAAATCGACTTGATTCCTCCCGTACCCAAGCCTATTCCTCCTCCCCTTCAAAACCCATGGTTCAATTTTTAAAGAAAACACTTAGAGAAAGAACCCCCAAATTTCCATTTTATGAACCTAGCTTCAAATTTCTAAAAACCCCATAATTTTAGTGAGAGAGAGAGAGAGTCATGAGAGGGCGAGAGTCTTTATTTCGGGTTTAATCAAAGAAGAAAAGAAGAGCTTCTCCTGAATTTTTCTTGAGTGATCGAGTAAAGCGGAAAGGGATGAGAGTTTTTGTGTTTCTTTCTTGAGTCGAGAGGCGTGGAGAAAAAAGGAAGATTTTTGTATGTAATCCCCTAAAGCTCAGAGAAGAGTCTCTGTGTTCTTCAGAGAGAAGAGATGAGATTTTTTTGATATCAGAGAAAGACTGTCCAAGCCGAGAGCCATTGAACCTGTCCTCCCCTGCATTCGAGAGAGAGGAATTGAAGATAAGAATCCTCCTCTCACTCCCCTCTTAACTGTAATTTTTTCATCTCCCTTTTTCTTTTTCTTTTTTCCTTCTAACAAACTTTCTTGTCCATTTTCCCCAGGAGACTCAGCTGAATTTTTGGAGATAAGATCCAAGAGAGAATTGATGTGCACGTGTGGGAGGTGAGGTGGCAATTTAGGTAATGTTTCTCTCTACAACCGTCTAGATTTTAAGAGTCTGGTTAGCGAATTGGGTTCAATCCTTTGCTGGTTTGGTTCCTCTGCTTTAGGCTATGCCATCACTATTTGCTTGCATTTTATCTTGGTGTGATCATGTGATTGATGGTCTATTGTTGCTGATTTGGGTGATTCTCCTCTCTTGATGAATGGTCATGATCAATTGTGTGTCATTTGAGTGAGTTCTGACTTCCATGTTGCTGTCCATATGGGATTTCTTAACCATTTCCAATTTCTGTAATGCTGAGTTGTCATGAGATTCAGCTAAAGTGATGAGCTATCCTTCCATTATAGTAAGTTCTATCATGTAACTGAATTTGGATTGAATTCTCTACGATGATTATGTGCTGCCATTGTCCTACTTTGCCAATGATACTTTGACTTATTTGGTCTTATTTTGATCCTCGTGGCTATTGTTGTTTAATTCCCCTTGCCAATTTGTCAAAACAAATGCTTCCTTGCTTGCTGTTTAAGTTGTTTTTGGAGCTGACTTCGAAAATTCATATCTTTTCCATCTTAACTCCAATTGACGTGTTTTTGCAGGCTATGAAAAGCTTGGAGTGTGCTCTTCAATCTTCATGAAGACCATTTTGGCAATTGGGGTCGTTTTGGGTTCCGATTTCCCAATCTCCCTGGACTGCGATTTTCTGTCCAGAATTTTGCCCTTTCTCTGGTCTGGACTGCGGGGCCCTTATCTCATTCATCCCAAATTCAAAACAAGTCATTCTTGTGCTCAAATCGAAGCCCCGAGAGTCCTCTATGACTTTCGTTACAAAGTTTTTCCGTTCAACCTCCCTAAGGTAATCGAATTTGCACCTTACTTGGACTGCGCTGTTGAGAGTTTACTTGGGTTGTTTGCTTTGCCTCTAACTTGTATTTTTTGCTTTGTTGTTTTTTTTGTTTAGGAAAAGTGATGGGCGTCGCAACACACCAAATAATAACCGCAAATTCACTAACTAATAGCTAGGGTAAATACGAGTCGAGTCCCAAGGGAATTAAAGTTGTTAACTACTTAACCAAACAAGTTCAAAATAAAAATGGGGGGTTTTGATTTAACTATGAACTAAGTTGCAATAGAAAATAAATTGCAAATAAATAAATATTCAAGAAAATATTAATCAAGAGAAGTAAATATCAAGTAATGGAAATCCCAACTCTAAAGCATTGATTCATAGGTAGTTAATTTAATCCTAGGCACAAAGTATAAACCCTCCTAATTAAATAGGTAACGTAGACTAAATGCTAAAAGCCAATTAGTCTCTATTTTTCCTTATTTATCATTAGCCATGACGCAAATCCTAATAAATATACTAACCTAGTTTCAATCGCCTACTAGGTTCAAGTAATTTATAGCACAAAGAACTAGAAAAATATTAGCTACCAATAGATAATATTCACTAATATAGGCAATATTCAATCTATTCCTAACTTTCCCTTAGAGGGCTACTCTAAGTTGTTACTTGAGATATGAAAACCTACAATTGCATATAGGATTCAAAATCTAACTTTAGAAAACACATTAAAATTAACTAGGTGCACTTCCAATTAATTAAAACATGCATTCATTCCAATAATATAGAGAAAATTAGAATACCCAATCAAAAGAACATAATTAAAAACAAAGCCTCATAAATTAAAAACCCTAGAATCAATTTGCTTTAGAGTTGGAAAGGGGAATTTAGCTACTCATGCTTTTAAAAATAAAAACACAAGAATTTGGATTAATCATGAAAAAGTAATTGAGCATAAGAGAAAGAACAGAAAAATATTAATTCTGTTCTCCCCAATCGTCGAAATCCCCAATTCACCAATTTCCAAAATCTGAATCTCCGAAAACTAAAACTAAAACCGACTTTTCCTTATGCGACTGAAATATATATATATAATCCTATTCTTGTTTTGGCAAATTTACAATTTTGCCATTAAATCTAAAAGGAACAAATAAAAATTAGCATGGGTCATCTCCTTTCTTTTAAGGCCCAATTCGCATGAATCAATTCCAGCCCAAAAGGTTGAATTTGAATGACTCAATTAACAACTTTGTCTCCAGCCCTGTTTCAACCCAGAGAAGGTTGAGTTTGACCCCGATTAAGGTCGAAACAGAAAAAATTCCTTCTTGCTCTTGGTGAATCTCGCCCTTTCTGCGAAGGTTGATTTCGACCCGCTCCTAGTTGACGCAGGACACCTACTCCCTTGCTCCTTTATGCTTCTTTTGCTTTCAATTCTTCTTTATAGTACCTAAAACATAATAGTGAACAACTAAGTAGCAAATCAACTCAAAAAGTCATAAAACACCTTTATAATGACATGAAAGAGATAGGAAATTATGAACTCAACAAATTCCCCCACACTAATTTCTTGCTAGTCCTCAAGCAAGATGAAAACCAAAAACAATTCAAGTTTCCTTCCATAAAAGTCTAACGATATGTACACACACTCAAAAACCAAAACAATTTAGAGAAAAAGCATTTTGAAAACAATTTTCTGCACACAATTTGAAAAGAAAAGTAACTTAAGAGCAGATTCAACATGGCATTCACTCAAGTGTTTAGGTGACGCTCATAATCACTAGTGAAGATACGCATTACCATAAGCTTGCTTGTCCACCAATCTCTCCACTACTCCACAAGTGTATACATACACAAATCAAAGGACTTTAAAGGGTTGTAATGGGGCAAAAAGGTTAAGTGAGCTTATCAAAGAAAAGATAAAGAATTCAAAGTCCTAGATTAATGAAGCACAACGTAAATCTATCAACACCAATCATGGGCAAATATACAATTTTAACAACCCAACACTCATAACAAATAACAACTTCATCAATCTAATATCATCACTCGCTTTCCCTTTTTATTTATTTTCATTTTTTTTATCAAGTTACTAACTTGATTTGATTTTCAAAGAAAAAAAGGGGCCTCATTACACTTTCATCGAGCAATTAACCAACAAACAAGAATTCCCCCACACTAATTCTCATCATACTCATCCACAAGAACAAACAAAACAAAATCAAGTACTTCATTAACCTAGGTTAAGGTAGGAAACACCTAACAATTCTAAGCTTCAGGTTCTTTAGGAAAATGAGTTATCCAAGAAAAAGGTTAAAAATAATCCAAATTAGCCTCAAAAAGGGGTATCAAAGGAGAATAATTATAGGTTGGTTATTTAGGCTCAATCGTTCCAAAGAAATGCCTCATCATTTTCATGCAAGTATACACAAAAACATGTAATTTCGAGTGGTATAAAGCAAGTTCTAGAAGCGTATGAAGCAACTACCCACACAAGAAAAAAATTACAGCCGTAGTGACGGCGAAATAGGCTCAAAATCTCACATGGGTACTACTTGCCAGTTGATCATGCTAAAACCACACAATTCACAAAAAACATTTCAAAGCAGAATTTTGAGTGAAGATTCATTTGTTTTCAACCAAAAATTTAAGGAGAGCATGTAGACATAAAGCAAACGTCCATGGAAGTTAACATAAAACAAAACAGAGGACTATTCTAATTTGAAAACCTAAAAAGTCAAGCAAAAATCAGAAAATAGGAACATACTGTTTTTGAAAACACCCCCCCCCCCCCCCACACTTAAACATGGCATTGTCCACAATGAATAAATATTTATACTCAAATATAGCAAGAAATTTAAAGAGATCAAAAACTCCCCTGGAGTTGCAAACGGCTTGAAGTGCTTCCATCCAGTGCCAAAGGAATCTCCATGAAATTCCTAGCTATTTGGGACAGGTAATAGACAAAAACGTGAAGTTCATCTAATCCTAGGAATAATATATAAAAATAGTAACTAAAAGCAATCCTAAGTAAAGCTAAATGTAATGCAATCTATATATACAATGCAAACTAAATGGAAACTAAATGCTAAACGAAAAAGAAATAAATAAAAGAAAAACTAACTATCTCCGTTTCCGTGCTTTGCTTCCTTGCGGTACCAACTGCTCCAAGAGGCGCTCTTGTCGTGCGCAAGACTCTTGTAAGGCAGCGAGGGATGCACGAACCTCATTCTGGAAATCTAAGAGCTGGTGATAGACATCACTGACGGAAGGCTTAGTGGTAGGAGCATGGGATGTATCGGGCCTGTCAGCCTCGGTAGCTGCAGCATGTCTCTTTCTCTTCGGGTTTGTCCAACCTTCT
>AWUE01020155.1:0-12413 GCA_001974825.2 Corchorus olitorius | reverse complement strand
CAATCCCAACAATCTGCTTCTGAATCAGAGATGTCTTCGAAGCAGGGAAATACCTCTCGAAGAATGCTGTAAGGAGAGCGGCCCAAGAATCAATGCTTCCATTTGGTAGATCATCCAACCAATCCCTTGCTGCTCCTTCAAGTGAGAGGGGAAAAGCACGCATCCTGACTTCATCTTCGTCAACTCCTACTGGTCCTGTAGAAGAGCAAATTGTTAAAAAGCGCTTAATGTGCTTAATGGGATCTTCCCCAGACAATCCATTAAATTTAGGTAATAAATGAATGAATCCTGTTTTTAGGTCAAATGGAGCCTGCAGCCTGTTGTACTGAATGCAGAGAGGTAGATTGTTCAGGTTAGGAGCCATAATCTCCCTCATAGGTCTATTGTCTACCACCCGTGCTGGAGGCGCAGGAGGTGGTAGCTGGCCATTCCGATTCTGATCCTGAGGTGGCGGATCTACAACTTGAAGTACTGGAGGTGGTGGATCTACAACTTGATTGTCCACTCCATTTCCGTCTGCCATCTTTTCTTGAATTGCTCTTCTCCTTTGATTGTGTGCAAACCTTTCGATTTCAGGAACTAATTCGTGTTCAGGTTGTAATCCCTCAGTCCTACGGGTCATGCTTACTCATCTTAATACCTTTGCCTCTGATATGCTAACTCTTTGTCATTATATGAGCTCTTTCCCCAATTGAATCTTCTGAGAAAATCACCTTTGATTAACCAGCATCTTTTAAAAGATGGAGCTTGATCTTTTTGAACTTCGAGCCATCATCATCATCTTCTGATGAATTCCTTTTGCATAGTTCATTCTTGATCCCCATTCTGAGACCTCCCCATGAAAGTCATCTTCGACCCTCTTCAAACATTTTTTTGAGATGTGCACTCTAATCACTGTCTCTTATTCTTAATTTCGACCTGTTGAACTTCTTTTGGCTTGTACTTCTCTTTTGAATGGGTTTTCCCTCTTCTTGGGTCCACCTCCTTCAACTGTTACCGGTTCTGTCTCTTTCCTCTTCCTGACTCCTCTTTCTTACCTCCTCATTTCTTGAACTCTCCTTTGTGTCCTTTTGACCTCTTTTCTGCCCTCACTTGTCTGACCCGTGTCTACAAAGCTGTGATTTTTGGTGTACTCCACTGTTAGGATCTTAACTTCCTTCTTCTTTGTTCTAACTTGCCCCAACGGCTTCCTTTCCAATGACTCTGAATTCTTCTATTTCCATACATGCCCCAAACGGCTTCTGTTGAATGACTCCGAGTTCCTCTTTCTGCTCTCATAATGAACCTGACTCTTCATCTTGCACTCCTGCTATGGATGAAGATGAAATGTTCTAGTGTGTGCATGTCTGCATGAATGCACATGTATGTTGAAAAGATGTACCAACTAAGGGGGGGTGAAAACATGTTGACTTCCCTCGTTTTACCCGATGCCTTATGACGGGCTTCTTTGCTTTAGATGTTCCATGCACGATTGGGATTCGATTACCCCTTTGTTTCAAGGATCAACTTCATTATCTCCCTGCAACAAACTTGTCAAAAGTCAGAGCCTGAAAGATGATGAACATGTAGCTTAAACATGTCATGATTGCATAGTGATGCCCCATTTGCCCCTAACAATATCTTAACATTTTACTAGATATGCCTCCCACCTGTTAACTCATTTTTAAGACTGTGAGAGGTTTCTTAAAAGATTTGGTGACCACCACTTAGAAGACTTTCTCGTTTGAGATCATTGATCGAAACTTCATCGTAAGCTCACAAATGGAATACAACCATTTCCAAAATTCATTTTCAAAATATTCACGATTTGTCATTTGTCCAAGAACGGTTTGTATCAACACCGGGTATTGAAAGAAGTATGGTTCGAAGGAATTGAATGGCAATTGTCAAAAAGATTTATTGTGGTGTGTTGGTTCATTTGGCAAGACTGAAATGTTTGATGACTTCGCCCACTCTTATTCACTCGAGTCCATGCTTATTACTGTAAAAGAAGTCATGTTTTCTCTGATTGTTTCGGAGGCTCCAATAATTCCCATCTTTGCTCTAGACTGCCCTTTCAGGTTTTCACCGTAGAGCTCGTTCTTATTCCTTTTTTTTTCATCATTTTTTTCATTTTATTTTTCATTTCTTTTTTTTTTGATTAGTTGCTCCACCAAGCACCTGCATTTGAAAAACTTTTGAAACCAATTTTCTCTAAAAACCTTTTTGAGAAAAACACTTTTTCTTTTGTAAAAACAATTTCTATTTTACGAACAATCCCTTCACCTTCAATATCCTGACCTGATCAAAGATGGACTTTATTAGGCACGTAATGTGGGATTAGGTTAAGGGTGCGAAAGAAAGGATAAAAGGTTCAAAAATGTGTTTGAGGGTGTTCGGTCCAAGGATCACTTTCTTTGTTGTGAAGGATGCTACCGAACTTGATCTTCCATTTTTTCAGCTTTCAGCTTCTTCGTTTTTGCTTTTGATTCACTTTTGATTTGAACTTTGATTTGAATTACTTGATGTAGTGAACTGAATGCTTCTTTATGAACTGAACTCATTAATGCTGGAATGCCCCACTTTTAACTTTGACTGCAGACCCGTTCTTTTGAGGTCGATCCTTCTTCATCTTTGCCCCCAGTGTGGAGGGTGATCCTTGATCAGGGGTGAATCGAAAGAAAATCCATAAGCCTCAAAGGGGACAACAATGGATAATTTTCTGCAAGCGAAGGGATAAGAAAGAAGGTCATTTATCATTTCAAATCTGGATATTATGATGAAAGGCGACCCTTAGAAAACCCAAAACCTTTTGAAAACTCATTTTTGAAAACCTTTTTCTTGAAAACAATTTTCTTGAAAAACGTCTCTTGTTTTTTACCATCCTGAAAAATTGTGCAAGCACATGATGTTGCAATTTTTTATTCTCTTTTTGTGACCTATTTCTTTGTTTTTAGGCCCAGTTTTTCTTTTTCTTTGATGGGAATTTGATGATCAATGTCTTCCACCTCATTGTCTTGTCGGGCCTCCTTGAAGATGAGCATGTCTTTACTACGTTGAGTGTTGCCCCCCACTACTCCCAAGGGCGATAAAGGTGTCTCAACAATTGACGTGGTTTGAAAGGTGTTATGTAAGTGGGCTTATTTGATTTCTGAACCAATTTGTCATCCAAGGCCCTGAAAGCAATTTGAACTTGGCCTTTTGAGCAATTTTCCACAAGGCATGAAAAGATCTCAATATATGTGTGTTGAAAAAGTACATAATTGCAGGTTCAAATTCGTTCCCAGAAACTGATTCTTTTTGGGATATGAGAATTTTAGGTTCAAGCAAAGTGTTGACACAAATGAAAAAACTTTTATTTACTCAAAACACAGCCTTTTTATTAAGATATTTTTCTTTTTCTTGAAAACCTCATTCCTTTGATCGTTGCCCGGATGAAGACCTTTGCCCCTAGCTGAGCACTTTTGAGAATTATCTCTAAGTGGTGATCACTCGACTCTGCAAGTTTTATTTTTGGTTAAACAATTGAACTTTGTTTCATTAAGCCAAATTCTTTGCAATAAAAGTGCAACAATATTAACCACTATTCATGCAATCCTACATGCTGAAGATTCAAAATACAATGCTATGTTGATGTCATGCATGTATAAGATGTGCTCCGAAATTTGAGAAACTCCCCTTTGGCGGGCTTCCGTTGTCCTTTTCTGACTGGTTTAGAGCCGTGTGACTCTTCATTACTCGACAAGCTCACTGGTCAAGGTACCACTTTCTGATTTTCGCCTTGGAATCCCGAAGTCTGCTATTGACTGGCCATCTGGCTGAGCGAGAGCGACTCTACTGGCACGGTCTGGCAACCTTCGAAGTACTTGAGGAAGGAAGGTCTTTGACCCCGTTTTGGCATCTCCAATCTGACTTTACAATGTGCTTTCTCAAATCTCACATACTTTCATGATGATGTTAGATTCCAACAAGAAAAGGTAGAAAACAAGTGATATCTACAAGATGTCTACATAAACTATTTATATGTGTGAAATGTATCTATTAACAAGTACCGATGATGATGCATGATGGATGCACCGTAAATACAAGTAACTGACTAATGCACAATGTATGCATGATCATATATACAATTTGATGACTTGACAACTCTACAACTCTTGTAACTGTGCATGGAAATGCGAAATGCAAGTGACTTGGCATTCAAAGTCTCATGCCCATGTACGTAGAAAAGATGCATGGCATGGCAAACTATGAGCAAATGTGTAAGCATGCATAATCAATTATGTTTTTGGAGATATGAAATGCATGTTGATGCACAATGCAACTTGCAAAATAAAATAGTTATTCATATGCAACTGCAAAAAGGAAACAGAGACAGAACGAAAACGGTTAGTAACTAAGCATAAAGATAAACCATGAATAAATAACTGAAAATTGAAGTAAAATCATGCCCCTTTATTCTTGAATAACAAAACCTTTTATTTTCTAGAAAAAACAAAAGGACGAAAATGCCCTTGGGGCGGGAGCCTACGTACTGCGGATAAAGTCATTATCCGCTATACGGTTTTTATTTGAAAACGGTAAAAGAGATAAAGGTTAAAAGCGTCCCTTCTGTGTGTCCTATACACATCCTCACGGGTTTGGCTCTATACAGGCTGGCATTCTCACCACTATATGCATGGTTTCGATTAGACTCTAAAGGTTCCCAAATTGTCCTTACTGTCGCCCACTCTGGGCTAGTAAGGCCCCCAATTCTCACCCATTATAGGCTCACTGAAAAGGGTTCAATCTGAGTGGAGGCATTTCACATAACCCATACAGGGATCTTAATTGACCCCACGAAGGTTAGCTAATCTGCCCCCCGAGCTAAGGGTATAAAATTCAAGCTCCGGGTTCGAGCTGATGCATGCAATGCAAAAAGTGATGTGCTGCAGAAGGGACATACAAACCTTTTACCATTACTGATATATTAAACCAAATCCCCCAACCTAACCCAAAACTAGCAGCTGACCACCAATCAACACAACACGAAAAGCAAGGTTAAGCAATAAAAGCAAGGAATAAGCAACAATAAACACTGAAAATGTAACACAATCAAAGAAAAGAACAAAATGCAACCAATTATTATTAAGACCCTAGATCTTGTTAAACTAAGTGAGGCCTGACTCTCTAAGGTCCCCAGCGGAGTCGCCAAGCTGTCGAAACGTTCGGGTCTGGGGAACCCTACTGAAACGACGTTGAAAAGGAGGAGTCGCCACTAATCTTTTTTAAGGTGTGATTAGTCACCTAAAGGCCACTTAAGCTAAGTAAAGTCCAAAGATCGGCAATGGACCCACTAAACCTAAGGTCCAGTATTGCAACCTAAATCTAGGTTCGGGAGTCAGTTACGCTCGGGGAAGAATTAGCACCCCCGAGTCGCCCGTCAAATGACGGTACCTCTAGTCTAACTAAATCTAATGGGTCAAAAGAAAAATATGGTTGCTTTTAATCCTTTGAAAAGGGTTATGAAAGAAAATAAAAGCATTTTTTTAAAAACGAATGTCGAGAATTCGAAGAATATGACCGAACACCGTCGATCAATTCTGTCTCGATTGTCTTTCACTATTTGTTCTCTTGTTAAATCTTCCACACCGGGAAGAAATTTTGAAAATGCTGCGACAAAATCTTTTTACCATTTTTTTTATTTTTGAAAAAAGATTAATCAATTTTATTAATTTCCAAAATCTTCTTTTGGATTTCTTAAACTTTTATTTCTCCAAAATCTTCTTTTGGAATTACCTAAACTTTTATTTTCCAAAATCTTCTTTTGGAATTACTTAATTAAGAACATTCTTTTTCTTTGAAAACGCTTACCTTGAAAACTCTTGAATTACCCATTTCTTTATTTTGAAAATTGAATAAGAGAACATGATTTGAGAAAAAGCCTTTTTGAAAACACATTTTATTGCCTCTTTTAATTTTCTGATTTTTCCTTTTTTTTTATTATTTTGATCTTTTTCTAACTCTCGATTAATGCATGTATGCAAATGATGAATGCATGGTCCGATTTTTTAAGTTGACTCACGTAACCCGGGCTATTGAAAGCACTTCCCGGGATATATGCTTGAAGCCCCGACGCATCCCGAGAAGAGCCGTCTCATCCTCAGAGACATTCAGTGGCCCCGAAAACTCGACCACTCACTGAATGCCCCTTCTTCAGAAGGGTTACAGCCATCAACTGATTTTAAAAGGTTGCATGATATGCAAACATATATAATTAATGGCAAGTAAATATGATATGCATGCAATTAGGTAAGAAAAATCTTAACTTTAAGCTAAGATCTCAATTTTTTCCAAATCAAAATTAGCTCAAATAGAAATCAAGGATCAATATGAACCATTTCCAACTCAAAAATCAAAACTTTAAATAAAACACTTAAATTCTTAAATTCAAATTGAATCTAAAAAGATTCCAAGCAAAAGCAACTTCCAATTATTATTATTTTAAAAAAGGTTTGATCTTTGTCATGAACAAATATTTAATCTTCAAAGACATGGACTTTAACATGATTTTCCTTTCAAAAACAACAAATTGACATTTTAAAAAAACTAGATCTTCATAAAAATAAAATACTGAAGCTTAATATAGATGTAACCCATTTATTGAAAAAAAAAAAGAAGAAGAAGAAAAAGGCACTAAATTGAACTCAATAAGAAGTAACTAAAACTTTTAGAGAAAATAACATGAGGCGGATTGGATCAAAATGAACAGGAAATTTAAATGGTGAAATTGAAAATATACCTCACCTTGGACGACACCGTTTAAATCTCAGCAGCCCCTTTCTATTTCGTTGAAACCTCTCTTCTTCTTCCTCGCCTCAATTCTCCTTCAAACCCTCAACGACATTACTTCCTCTTCCATCGAATCACCATTTCAGATCATCACCATTCACCGTGGGAAACTTGTCTCTAGTCTAGAAAAGATGGTGTTTATACCTCAATTTACAATTGAGGGTAAATTGGTCTTATCATAATCATAATCAAGATGTGTGGTTAGGATTTAATCAAAATTCCTAAAGAAACTAGGTTTCTGCACCATCCTAGTTCAAATTGAATTAGGAAAGTCTTGTAAGTTAATTGCAAGGGCTGAAATTAATTATTAATTAAATAATAATTATTGAATAATTATTAAAAATCCCATGAGTGCCGCCCCAACCTAGGTGAGTGGCAGAGAGAATCAAATCGGAAGCAGTTTCCATTGATATTGCTGCCTGCTAGGGAGGCAAACAAGTATAAAAGGAAAATTGCTTGTCATCTGCCCATGAGATGAAAAATACCTCATGGACATACATAGCAAGGCCCAAGTCGTCTCCCATACAGAGGAGAGGCCGCCCTCTGCCCTGCAGAGAAATATTTTTCTCTTCCTGCAGGAAGGAGGCAGAGAGCTAAAGTTTGTCAGCAAGAGAAACATCTGTGTACGTGATAGAGGCATGAGATTTTCAACCTCACACCTCCTCCATATAGTCACCCAACCATAGTGGGAAAATCGTCTAGCCTCCTTCCCTCCTCGGGAGGCGAAATTGCAACTTGTATTTTGTTCAATTAAGGACAAAATAGTGAAATTGACCAATTGAAGAGGCTAGAAGCTGCGATTTCTTCCAAGGAGCACACCATGATGATCCTTGAGCTATGTAGATCATCTTGGTAAAATTTCACCTCATTCTGACATTGGAGTAAAATCTTATGCCCGATTTTCAGTTAAGGACATTTTCGGGAGTGAAACCAAATTCACCATGATAGAGAGCTCGAATTAACTTAGGATTTTTTCCATGATCTTATGGAGATATTCTAAGCCTACTGGTGAAATTTTGGTTAAATCCGAGATCGTTTGCAACTTTTTCATCCTTTTCAATTAAGGACATATGGCTTTCTCACCCCGGTTTAAGCCATTTTCTTAATTAATTATTATTTTCATGATTTAAAGAGCTAAATATGGCCAAGTATGAGTAATTTCCTGGCTTTGATGATCAAAGTTCAATTCATGACGTCAATTGGCCACTACTTAGTCAAATTAGCTAAATTCAGCACAAAAGAAGCAACTAAAGCCTGCTGCACTGTGATAGGCAAAAGGAAAAATTGTCATCAACTACCCAGGAGGTAGATTTTCGTCTCCTATCCTAGGATAGTGGCGCCCTTATGCATATCTTGTCCTCTCCCCAGCAGTTGGATGCAATCAGAAGAAGAAAGAAGCTTCACTGCACTTTCCTGGAAGCTGTCATCTGCATAGGAGGAGGATTTTGCCTTTCTCAGCAAGGCAAGCCCATTAAATGCTCAAGCTCAAACCGTCCCCTATATAAAGGGAGGCCATTCTCAGGTTTCAGGCAGATTCCGCATCTCAGACATTTCTCCCGAGAAATCAAAAACCAGCTCCTGCAGCTACAAACTTGCTCCGCGCAAAAAACCAAGCTCCGTGCTTATTTTCTCTGGCTCTGCGCCATATTCACTCTTGTTCATCACGAGTTCTTCACTCGTTCATCAAATTCTCCTTGTTTAGATCTTGTCTCAGGACAAAGAAACACTCTTTTAGTGTTTTTCTCTTGTTTCAATCTTGTCTCCGGACATACAAACACTGTACACGTGTTCTTCATTCACAAATAACAGATCAGTTTGTTATTTTCTTTTCAATTTCAATTGCAATCAAAGCAGATCTCTCAGATCTGATCCAGAAGAGAAAAGGCCTAGTTATGAGAAGCAGTTCGTGTGGATCCAATGATTTAGATGCTCTGGTGTGACTTTGATCCAGTCCCCACAATCGTTCTGATCTTTTAATCTGCTGCTCCGCGCACCAGATCCAGTTTTTACAACCTCTTTGTCAATTTCAGCAAATTGACTGGAACGCCCTTACGCTATCATAAAGAATTTTCCGCGAAAACTCTAGCAAGAGATTTTTGGCGCAACATCTCTTTTTGGCACGCCGAGTGGGACAAGCACATCTGCACTCCCTCTCTGGCGCCCTCAGTGCTCTTTTTTCCTCTCCAAAGCCGGTGATCCCCAGTTCTCTTTCTCCTAGTCACTTAGCAAGGTGTCCGCCTCACTCAAAGGTCCACACCAAATCACTTTGCCTGGCACTTGAAGCAGGACAAGACAGCAGATCTCTCCTCCTCTCAATGTCTCAGGGTAACTTTTCTTTACTTTTTCTTTTCCCTTCCCCTCTTTCTAAGTCTTACCAAGTGGTAAACATGCCACCTAAGGTTGATGAAGGCAGATCTAGCCATGTTATGCAAACCAGAAGCAAAAACGTGGCAGATCCTTCACAATTGCCTTTAGAATCTGATTCAAAAATCTTGTTGCAATACCTCACTGAAGCCATGAATGAAATTTCTTTGGCACAGGAACAAAGGATGCAACAACTTATGAGATCTATAGATCAGATGATCAAATCTCATGACCAACTTAAGGAGGCTAATGACTCTTTTAAGGAGCAGATGATTCAAGACCGTGAGAACATCCTGACTCAAATTGGTCAAGTAGAAGATAGACTCGGGGGGCAAATCCAACATATAGCCCAAAATCCGAGACAAGTTAACATGCTTGCACTTCTTCCTCCTCCTGTGGCGCCATTAGCTAATAATGGTGCCAATCAGGTGAGATTTCCACCTCAAGTGGAAGTGCTTGGTAACAACAACTTACCACCTCATAGGGAAGGGGTAGCAAGAGGTGAGAATGAAGCTGATCTCATCCCTGGGCATCAAGAAGCAGTTGACCATGCACCTGATAACGTGGAAGAGGAAGTCAACCCAGTTGGTCCTCGAGCTGCAGCTTATGTACCACCCCACGTGAGGAATGGTAATGGTATTGGTAATGGCGCAAGAAATGGCCATCAACGCCATCCTGCTCCACGCCATCCACATCAAGGTGTTGATACACAAGGCCCAGTAAATCAAAACCACATCAGGGAGATGATTGAAGACATGATTGGCCTCGCTTACAGGCGAATAGGCAGGCCATCTTTTCAGAAGCCTTACCCTGAGGAGTATGATAGAATATATCCTCTACCTCGTGGGTACAAGGTCCCTGACTTCACAAGCTTTTCTGGCACCTCCAGCGAGCAGACGACTCTGGAGCACATTGCTCGTTTCACTGTGCAATGTGGAGAAGCCAACTCTGGCTACCACAAGCTTCGCCTATTTCCCAACTCTGTCACAGGTGCAGCTTTTACTTGGTACATCAACTTACCACCCAACTCAGTAGGAACCTGGGAGGAGATGGAAAGATTGTTCCACACACAGTTCTATAGAACTGAGCCTGAGGTTTCCATGGCAGACTTGTCACGCCTCTACTGAAGAAAAGGGGAGTCAGCTGAGGAGTACTTAGCTCGTTTCAAGAAGCTAAGGAATAGGTTTCGCACACCTCTCCAAGAGATAGAATTTGTGCGCCTAGCTCAAAATGGACTTGACATAGAACTTCGAAAGAAGTTCGAAGGAGTTGACTTCAGAGACTTCTTCAAAAATGTCAACCAAGGTGACAAGATATGAGACTCTTCTTCGAGAGGAGAATGAAAGGAGAAGTTCATCTTATGGAACTTATTATCAAGAGCCAAATTTTGAACTTGGAATAGCTGAGGTCAAGGCAGATCGCCCCATTGAGTGTCCATGTCTTGTGAAGGTAGGAGTAGGACACCCTCAGACCCAAGAAAGGTTTGCTGCTATGTACCAGAGACAAGTAGAGAAGAAACCTTATGATGGAAGCAAAACTTATTCATTTGATACTTCAAAAACAAATGAAGTTTTTGACTTCCTACATAAGTCGGGTATGATTAAATTACCACCTGGCCATGTCCTTCCTTCACTAGAGGATATCAAAGGAAGAGAATACTGCAAGTACCACGACTCCTGGAGGCACCCAACCAACAACTGTAGTGTGTTCAAAAACATAGTACAAGAAAAGATAGAGAAGGGAATCTTGAAGTTCCCCGAGGCACCAAAGAAAGATATGGGAGTTGATAAAAATCCTTTCCCAGCTCCTATCCACATGGTCGCATTCAACCTCCCAAAGGATGGACAACTTGCTAGTAAGGAGAGGGAAGAAACAACTCCCAAGAGGTCAAACTTGGCTCCAAGCACCTCCTTGGCAGCCAATCCTCAACATGAAGGTAAGTCTTATCACCACTCTGCTAAAGCTAAGAAGTTGGTTGATAAAGCTAAGTTAAAAATCCTGGGTGTGCATTCAGATCGGCCTTGGAATCTAAACACGGCCGCTGACAGCCTTAAAGCACCAAGGAGGAAGTTAGAAGTTTTCTCATCTGATGATTAGGAAGAGCCTGTGGAATATCTTGATACCTCTTCTAGGAAGAAGGTTCAAAGAAAGTTGGAGTTTTCATCAAAGACTTCACTCCAAAGGAAGGAAAAAAGTAGGGCAAAGCACACTCCAAGCTCGGGGGGCAAGCCAGAAACTTCTTTTCCTCCTCCTAAGCAGAACAAAAAAGAGTATGGCGAACCATCATCAAAAGTGGCGCCACCTCCCTCTCATCCTAGCTCATCTGCCCATCACAAGGTGCAAAGGTCTTCCAAGAGAGAGCACGATCAACAACCACAAGTTGAAAATCATTCTAAGTCTCTTCCAAAGAGGACTAAGCGTGAGATTAGACCATGGTTGGATCATAAGAAGGAAGAATATCGTCATGCAGCTGTGAGAAAAGAAATGAAGCTGAGGGGTGATCATGCACGACCAAGAATGGTCAAGCCACCATCAGACACTCCAAAGGGTGTGTGGCGGAAAGTGCAACATCCCAAGTACCCTGTTCAAAGGAATAGGAAAACTTGGAGAAGACGAGAACTTCGAAAAAGAGCTAAGGCTCGAAACGAAGAAGTACTTGATGCCATGCAAGTTGATGAGAGTGGAAATGAACCTTCAAAGGATCCACCACCTACCAACGAGATGGATGTATCTCTCATGGACTTAGCAGACATGGGAGTGAAGCTGTGCAAGGAGAAAATCCTTTCTGAAGAAGCAAAGCTCAAAGCTAAAGCACTTGAGCTAAGTAAGAAAGAAGTTGAACTCCAAGATCGAAGACAAGCCTTGATTGACATAGTCTACGGCAACGAAGATTATTCTTGCCAAGAATTAGCAAGCAGGGGCGCCATCAACTAGGAAGCAGTCCTTGCATATAGAAGATTAGCCATGAGAGCATTAACCATAGGAGATGAAGATAGAGGAGATGATGATTTCGAGGTCTGTAGTATTGATGATGATTCATACTACCAAAAGTTTCCCTATGAAGTTTTTGACCAAGAGACTTGAAGACTGGCCATCACATGAAGCCACTCAAGATCTACTCCACATCTCAGAGAACATGCCGCCATGGCAAATATCAATCTTGCTTGAAAAAGCAAAATTAGATAAAGAAAGGAAAGAGTTTGAAGCTAAGAGATTAGAACACATCGAAGCTGAAAACA
>AWUE01020153.1:0-10079 GCA_001974825.2 Corchorus olitorius | reverse complement strand
GGCTCTGCGCCATTTTCACTCAATTCATCACGAGTTCTTCACTTGTTCTTCATATTTTCCTTGATTAGATCTTGTCTCAGGACAAACAAACACTCTTTTAGTGTTTTTCTCTTGTTTCAATCTTGTCTCCGGACATACAAACACTGTACACGTGTTCTTCATTCAGAAATAACAGATCAGTTTGTTATTTTCTTTTCAATTTCAATTGCAATCAAAGCAGATCTCTCAGATCTGATCCAAAAAGAGAAGAGGCCCAGTTATGAGAAGTAGTTCGTGTGGATCCAATGATTTAGATGCTCCGGTGTGACTTTGATCCAGTCCCCACAATCGTTCTGATCTTTTAATCTGCTGCTCCGCGCACCAGATCTTGTTTTTACAACCTCTTTGTCAATTTCAGCAAATTGACTGGCACGCCCTTACGCTGTCATAAAGAATTCTCCGCGAAAACTCTAGCAAGAGATTTTTGGCGCAACATCTCTTTTTGGCATGCCTAGTGGGACAAGCATATCTGCTCTCCCTCTCTAGCGCCCTCAGTACTCTTTTTTCCTCTCCGAAGCCGGCGATCCCCGGTTCTCTTTCTCTTAGTTACTCAGCAAAGTGTCCGCCTCACTCAAAGGTCCACACGAAATCACTTTCCTTGGCACTTGAAGCAGGACAAGACAGCAGATCTCTCCTCTTCTCAACGTCTCAGGGTAACTTTTCTTTACTTTTTCTTCTCCCTTCCCTTCTTTCTAAGTCTTACCAAGTGGTAAATATGCCACCTAAGGTTGATGAAGGCAGATCTAGCCATGTTATGCAAACCAGAAGCAAAAACGTGGCAGATCCTTCACAATTGCCTTTGGAATCTGATTCAAAGATCTTGTTGCAATACCTCACTGAAGCCATGAATGAAATTTCTTTGGCACAGGAACAAAGGATGCAACAACTTATGAGATCTATAGATCAGATGAACACATCTCATGACCAACTTAAGGAGGCTAATGACTCTTTTAAGGAGCAGATGATTCAAGACCGTGAGAACATCCTAGCTCAGATTGGTCAAGTAGAAGATAGACTCGGGGGGCAAATCCAACAGATAGCCCAAGATCCAAGACAAGTTAACATGCCTGCACTTCTTCCTCCACCTGTGGCGCCATTAGCCAATAATGGTGCCAATCAGGTGAGATTTCCACTTCAAGTGGAAGTGGTTGGTAACAACAACTTACCACCTCATAGGGAAAGGGTAGCAAGAGGTGAGAATGAAGCTGATCTCATCCAAGAAGCAGTTGACCATGCACCTGATAACGTGGAAGAGGAAGTCAACCTAGCTGGTCCTCGAGCTGCAGCTTATGTACCACCCCACGTGAGGAATGGCAATGGTAATGGTAATGGCGCAAGAAATGGCCATCAACGCCATCCTGCTCCACGCCATCCACCTCAAGGTGTTGATACACAAGGCCCAGTAAATCAGAACCACATCAGGGAGATGATTGAAGACATGATTGGCCCCGCTTACAGGTGAGTAGGCAGGCCATCTTTTCAAAAGCCTTACCCTGAGGAGTATGATAGAATCTATCCTTTGCCTCGTGGGTTCAAGGTCCCTGACTTCATAAGCTTTTCTGGAACCTCTAGCGAGCAGACGACTCTGGAGCACATTGCTCGTTTTACAGTGCAATGTGGAGAAGCCAACTCTGGCTACCACAAGCTTCGCCTATTTCCCAACTCTGTCACAGGTGCAGCTTTTACTTAGTACATCAACTTACCACCCAACTCAGTAAGAACCTGAGAGGATATGGAAAGATTGTTCCACACACAGTTCTATAGAACTGAGCCTGAGGTCTCCATGGCAGACTTGTCACGCCTCTACCAAAGAAAAGGGGAGTCAGCTGAGGAGTACTTAGCTCGTTTCAAGAAGCTAAGGAATAGGTGTCGCACACCTCTCCAAGAGATAGAATTTGTGCGCCTAGCTCAGAATGGACTTGACATAGAACTTCGAAAGAAGTTCGAAGGAGTTGACTTCAGAGACTTCTTCGAAATGTCAACCAAGGTGACAAGATATGAGACTCTTCTTCGAGAGGAGAATGAAAGGAGAAGTTCACCTTATGGCACTTATTATCAAGAGCCAAATTTTGAACTTGGAATAGCTGAGGTCAAGGCAGATCGCCCCATTGAGTGTCCATGCCTTATGAAGGCAGGAGTAGGACACCCTCAGACCCAGGAAAGGTTTGCTGCTATGTACCAGAGACAAGCAGAGAAGAAGCCTTATGATGGAAGCAAAACTTATTCGTTTGATACTTCAAAAACAAATGAAGTTTTTGACTTCCTACATAAATCGGGTATGATTAAGTTACCACCTGGACATGTCCTTCCTTCACCAGAGGATATCAAAGGAAGAGAATACTGCAAGTACCACGACTCCTGGAGGCACCTAACCAACAACTGTACTGTGTTCAAAAACATAGTACAAGAAAAGATAGAGAAGGGAATCTTGAAGTTCCCTGAGGCGCCAAAGAAAGATATGGGAGTTGATAAAAATCCTTTCCCGACTCCTATCCACATGGTCGCATTCAACCTCCCAAAGGATGGACAACTGGCTAGTAAGGAGAGGGAAGAAACAACTCCCAAAAGGTCAAACTTGGCTCCAAGCACCTCCTTGACAGCCAATCCTCAACATGAAGGTAAGTCTTATCACCACTCTGCTAAAGCTAAGAAGTTGGTTGATAAAGCTAAGTTAAAAATCCTGGGTGTGCATTCAGATTGCCTTGGAATCCAAACACGGCCGTTGACAAACTTAAAGCACCAAGGAGGAAGTTAGAACTTTTCTCATCTGATGATGAAGAAGAGCCTGTGGAATATCTTGATACCTCTTCTAGGAAGAAGGTTCAAAGAAAGTTGGAGTTTTCATCAAAGACTCCACTCCAGAGGAAGGAAAAAAGTAGGGCAAAGCACACTCCAAGCTTGGGGGGCAAGCCAGCAACTTCTTTTCCTCCTCCTAAGCAGAACAAAAGAGAGTATGGCGAACCATCATCGAAAGTGGCGCCACCTCCTTCTCATCCTAGCTTATCTGCCCATCACAAGGTGCAAAGGTCTTCCAAGAAAGAGCACGATCAACAACCACAAGTTGAAAATCATTCTAAGTCTCTTCCGAAGAGGACTAAGCGTGAGATTAGACCATGGTTGGATCATAAGAAGGAAGAATATCGCCATGCAGCTGTGAGAAAAGAAATGAAGCTGAGGGGTGATCATGCACGACCAAGAATGGTCAAGCCACCATCAGACACTCCAAAGGGTGAGTGGCGGAAAGTGCAACATCCCAAGTACCTTGTTCAAAGGAATAGGAAAACTTGGAGAAGACGAGAACTTCGAAAAAGAGCTAAGGCTTGAAATGAAGAAGTACTTGATGCCATGCAAGTTGATGAGAGTGGAAATGAACCTTCAAAGGATCCACCACCTACCAACGAGATGGGCATATCTCTCATGGACTTAGCAGACATGGGAGTAAAGCTATGCAAGGAGAAGATCCTTTCTGAAGAAGCAAAGCTCAAAGCAAAATCACTTGAGCTAAGTAAGAAAGAAGTTGAACTCCAAGATCGAAGGCAAGCCTTGATTGACATAGTCTATGGCAACGAAGATTATTCTTGCCAAGAACTAGCAAGCAGGGGCGCCATCAACGAGGAAGCAGTCCTTGCATATAGAAGATTAGCCATGAGAGCATTAACCATAGGAGATGATGATTTCGAGGTCTGTAGTATTGATGATGATTCATACTACCAAAAGTTTCCCTATGAAGCTTTGACCATGAGACTTGAAGACTGGCCATCACATGAAGCCACTCAAGATCTACTCCACATCTCAGAGAACATGCCGTCATGGCAAATATCAATCTTGCTTGAAAAAGCAAAATTAGATAAAGAAAGGAAAGAGTTTGAAGCTAAGAGATTAGAACACATCGAAGCTGAAAACATCATTTTCGAGAGACAAGAAGCTATAGATGATGCTGCTAAACAACTCCTTAGGAGAGTATTCATCGAAGAGCTTAACATAAAAGCAGACAAGGCCCTAGGAGACCAAGATGGAAGTCTTTGGACTCCACACTGGGAGGATAGTGGCGCCACCCACATGGAGGATGCCATCCCAACTTCATCTCACCAAAACATGTGTGATGAAAGTTCGGGAGAAAAGCCTGTCGCCATGAGTGAAGAGGAAACATTAGCCGCCGAGGACTTTGACAACAAGTCTGTTGAATCATTGACCTTCGGGCAGTTCATGGTTAACCTTAACCATACTACTATCACTCTGCCATGCACATTTGCTGCTAGATTAAAAGAGCGAGTGGAATCATTTGAGCCACCCTCTCCCCAGGAAGATGAAGATGTCATTGAGATCCCCTCAAGTAATGAGGAAGACTCGGGGGGCAACACCTCAGATGAGGCAGAAGCCATGATCTTCACCAAACCAGATGAAGCAAACACTTGCCACATCAAGCCTTTGTATATTAAGGCGCATATTGATGGCATTCCAATCAGCAGAGTACTTGTTGATAATGGTGCAACGGTGAATCTCATTCCCTACTCATCATTGAAGAAACTGGGCAAATGCACTGATAATTTGATCAAGTCAGAAGTCACCGTGAGTGATTTTTCTGGCAACATCAAGAAGACAAGAGGCATATTGCCTGCCCAGCTGACCATTGGGTCAAAAACGTCCATCTCTGCATTCTTTGTAGTTGATTCCTCATCAACTTACAACATGTTGCTTGGTAGAGATTGGATTCATTCCAACTGGTGTGTCCCATCATCCTTACATCAACTACTGATGTTTTGGAATGGTACTGAAGTAGAAGTGGTCAAGGCAGATAAGAGACCATTCAAAGTTGAAACCAACGCAGTAGATGCGAGGTTTTATGATGGGACCACCGGACCTATAAGGTTCAAAGGCCAAGACAAACATGGCCAGCCGTACCCATTCATTTCCACAGGAGAAGGCAAACAAGAAGCCTTGAAAGAGGTGATGGAAAATCTTGTGCGGCCTGATGCTTTGATCCCCTTCAAGCCGCTTCCATGTGCTCCTATCATAGAAGAGATTCCATGAGTACACAACATAGAGAGGTTGTGTTGGCCAATGACATCTTGAGAAAGTTGTCGACATTGGCCTTAGAGATGAAGCTCCAAAGCTTAGAGGATTCAGCCGCCCCATCAGCTAATGCGGTTTATCAAAGTGTAGAAAATACACAAGATGAGATCACCATGGAAGAACTTGATCTTGCTCCCATGAAGTTAGATGATCTCAAGGCTGAGGTACAAGATCCTTTACTTGAAGTAAATCTTGGTACTGAAGAAGAGCCTAGGCTAACTTACATAAGTCAGTTGTTGGCCGGAGAAGATAAGCCACGCTTTGTAGCCTTGTTAAAAGAATACAGAGATTGTTTCGCCTGGGATTATGACGAAATGCCTGGCTTAAGTCGTGAATTGGTGGAGCATCGCCTGCCAATCATTGAAGGTTACCATCCCTATCAGCAACCTCCTAGAAGGATGGCTAATGATGTCATTCTTAAAGTTAAAGAGGAAGTTGAAAGGCTCCTTAAGGCAGGATTCATCCGTACCGCAAGGTATGTAGAATGGATTTCAAACATAGTTCATGTGGTTAAAAAGAATGGTAAAATCAGAGTGTGTGTTGATTTCCAAACTTGAATTCAGCCACCCCTAAAGATGAATATCCTATGCCTGTTGCAGACCTACTGGTAGACGGGGCCGCCCAACATCAAGTGTTATCCTTCTTGGATGGTCACAGCGGCTACAACCAGATCTATATAGCAGAGGAGGATGTTCCAAAGACAGCTTTTCGTTGTCCAGGTGCAATCGGTACTTTTGAGTGGGTAGTCATGCCCTTTGGACTCAAGAACGCCGGTGCAACCTATCAAAGAGCCATGAACGCCATCTTCCATGACATGATTGGAAAATTCATGGAGGTATACATAGATGATGTAGTGGTTAAATCACACAACCACCTTGATCACATTGATCATCTAAGGCGCTCATTCGAAAGAATGAGACAACATGGTTTGAAAATGAATCCATTAAAATGTGCTTTCGGTGTTAGTGCAGGTAACTTCCTTGGATTTTTGGTCCATCAAGAGGCATCGAGATAGACCAAAACAAGGCAAAAGCCATCATACAGGCAAAACCGCCCACCTCGAAGAAAGAGCTCCAACGCTTCCTTGGACAAGTCAACTTCTTAAGAAGATTCATCTCCAACACTGCTGGCAAGACCAAGGCGTTTTCGCCACTGTTGAAGTTGAGAGACAAGGAGGAGTTTCAATGGAATGATAAACATCAAGAAGCTTTTGAGGCCATTAAGAAGTATTTAGCTTCGCCTCCTGTATTAGTTCCTCCTAAGAAGGATAAGACCTTGTACCTATATGTTGCAGCCACCACATCCTCCATAGGATGTTTGTTGGCTCAAGGGTTAGGAAAGGGAAAGGAACAAGCAGTGTACTACTTAAGTAGGACTCTTACGGATGTAGAAACTCGGTATAGTCCTATCGAAAAGCTATGTTTGTCACTTTATTTTGCAGCAATAAAACTAAGACATTACATGCTCTACTTTGATGTCTGTGTTATTTCAAAAACTGACTTAGTAAAATACATGTTATCTTGGCCTCTCCTTAAAGGCTGACTAGGCAAGTGGTGCCTAGCACTCTCTGAGTTCAATTTCAAGTATATACCTCAGAAGGCAGTGAAAGGGCAAGCAATTGCTGACTTCTTAGCCGACCACCCATGCTTAGACTTGGGAGAAGAGTTTGAAGATTCAAACTTAGTCATGGAGGTATCTTTAATACCATGGATACTTGAGTTTGATGGTTCTAGCACTGCCAACTCTGCAGGTGCAGGAATTGTCATCACCTCCCCAGATGATGACTATACCATGATGTCATTCCACTTAGATGTATTAACAATCAAGCTGAGTATGAGGCACTCATCATTGTTCTAGAATTGCTCAGGGAGATGAAAGTATCCACAGTACACATTAGAGGAGATTCTCTCTTGGTGATCAACCAGCTTACCCGAGAGTTCAATTGCACAAGTCCATCATTGTTATCATACTATGCAGTGGCAGTACAATTGTTAGAAAAATTTGATGATGTAAGGATAGAACACGTCCCCAGACATAAAAATGAGTCTGCAAATGTCGCTGCACAGCTTGCATCTGGCCTTGTATTCCAAGATGATATCTGGAAGAAGGTGGTAAATGTGGAAAGGAGGAGCATGCCTTCGACATTTACTAGGGACAATGTGTTTGAAGTGTACAACATAGTACACAGGCTTGATGATTGGCGCCAGCCATTCCTTGAATACCTCCAAAACCCATCAACAAGGGTTACCAGGAGGATAAGGACTTTGGCTGTGCACTACACAGTCTTAGCTGATGAATTATATCGAAAAGACTTAGACGGGTCTTTGATGAGATGTCTAGATCAAGATGAAGCTAAGAAAGTCATCAAGGATGTACATGAAGGTTTATGTGGTGCACACCAAGCTGGTAGGAAGATGAGATGGTTGATTCGCCGTCATGGTTTCTATTGGCCAACTATCATGAAAGACTGCATGGAATTTGCCAAAGGCTGCCAAGCTTGTCAGAAGTATGGCCCTATATGGAGACTTCCATCAGAATAGCTACATTCTATAATAAAGCCTTGGCCATTCAGAGGATGGGCAATTGATCTTATTGGAAAGATCTACCCACCTGCCAAAGGAGGTGTCTGCTTTATTATAGTTGCCATAGACTATTTCAACAAGTGGGTGGAAGCAAAAGCTCTGAATGGCATAGCTCATAATGACATCAAGAAATTCATCAAGGAACATATCATCTACCGCTTTGGAATTCCAGAAACTCTCACCACTGATCAAGGTACTAACTTTGATGGTGAGATCACAAGGAGTTTGGAAGAAAATTTTGGCCTAAAATTCACCAAATCCACGCCATACTATGCTCAGGCTAATGGACAGGCCGAAGCTTCTAACAAGGTGATGATAGGCATCATAGAGAAAATGATAAAAGACAAGCCCGTTAAATGGGATAGAGTCTTACCTAAGGCCTTGTGTGCATATAGGATGTCACACCGTTCAAGTACTGGTGTGAGTCCATTCAGCCTCACCTATGGTCATGATGCAATGGTTCCAATGGAACTTTTGGCTAAATCAGCCAGAGTTGCATTCCAAAATAACTTGCAGTGGTATGATTACAATGATGCCATGATGATTGAGCTTGAAGATCTTGATTCTGAAAGATTGGATGCTTTAGATCACCTGCAAACGCAGAAGAAGAAGGCAGAAAGAAGTTACAATAAGAAAGTTCGTAAACGAAGTTTCGTCGAAGGCGAACTAGTATGGAAAGCTTTCTTGCCTCTTGGTTCTAAGAAACGCGAGAAATGGTCTCCCAAATGGGAAGGACCATTCCGTATCAAGAAAGTACTAAAGAATGGTGCCTATTGGTTAGAAACTGAGGATGGTGATTCCCATAGAAAGTTCATCAACGGGCGCTATTTGAAGAAGTACTATCCAACTGCATGGGAGGCAAAATCTGATCCAAATCCTGAATTTGACATGGAGGAGGAATTAGATGAAGTGGCTATGATTCAACTCACAGCCACATGCTTCACTGAAGTATAAAACTTACACGCTTTCGTGGACTTAGCCACCCCAATTGCGTTCTTGTGGCTTTTAAATAAAAACAAAATATTTTTATTACTTATGAAGTAATAAAAATTTTTAAATTTTGCCAATAACCTTAGGGTGTGGCGAAAAATTGAAGGAAAAATAAGAAATTCCATCACTTAAATTTTACGAGTGTTGTGGAATTTAATTTTCAAAATTTGGCCTTAATTAAAAGGAGGAGACTGAATTTTCTAAGTATTTTGGATGTTTTTGCCGAAAATTCTAAGTATTATTGGCAAGATAATTCCAAAATAATTTCCAAGTATTTGATCTTTGTGGTTTTAGTCATAAGACCAAAAGATTAAATTGACAAAGGATTTTGTTTAAATTAGATGGCTAAAATAAAATAAAAAGCCACTAACATTAAAGTTGGCAAAAATACATTGCCACCAATTAAAAACTTAACTTGTTTGAAGTTGAAATCATTCATAAAACAAGATCTTAAGGTCGTAAAGTACTTGAGAAAAATTAAAAGGGAAGTGAAGTTCTAAGCCAGGAGGTGAAGACTACTCCTCCTCATCAGACACCTCAGCTTCTTCTTCTTCAACCTCAGCCAAAAGGGTCATCCCCGTTGAACACTTCAAAGTAGTTGGGGATATTTCCTGTCCAAGTACGAAAAATGTTGTTCAATTGCTCCAATTGGAAGTATTTGGTGCCCATCTCTTCTTCAAGACCAGTGACATCAACCAAGGAGGCAGCAATTTCTTCAATCTGCTTGCACTTCTCTATAGCAGCTTGCTCCCTGTTAGTCTTCAGAGTAATGAGTTCACCCTCCACTTTAGACATCCGAGCTTTGAGACTATCCAGAAGTGGGTTGGAGAAGTACTTCATGGGCAGTAGGATTGGTCATCTCATGAAACTTCATTATCTCAAGTTCCAACTCTCCTCTGCCAGTCAGGTATTCGGCCTTAGTCAAATGAAGTTGGGCCAATGCTTTGGAAGTATGGTTGTAGTCATCAGCGAACAATTTGAAGAGAATTGGGAACTCACGCCAAAATTGAACAATATGAGGATCAACCTTAGGGGAGGCACATATGATATCAATTGACCTCAAAATTGAATCAGCATTCTCCTCCATACTAGCACGCTTGGCATTGATGAAGAAACTCTTGATATCATCAATAGCCGTCTCGAGCTCCAAGTTTGAGGGAATGGCTTCCATAACCTCCATCTTAGGAAAATTCAGAAGTGCTGCAACAAGATCCTTAGCAACTACAAAATTAACAAAATTGTTAGAATACAATTTTTGTTAATAAGCTTGGTGAAAACAAATATTTTTACCACCTTAAAATTATTGCCTAATTTTATTTCTTGGCAAAATTAATTATTATGGCTGCCAAAAATAATTATGGTGATATTTTTAAGAAAATTAAAAATAATTTTTGG
>AWUE01020150.1:0-24285 GCA_001974825.2 Corchorus olitorius | reverse complement strand
AGTAGAGTAATCGCCTAGCCTCCTCCCCTCCCCGGGAGGCGAAATTGCAACTTGTATTTTGTTCAATTAAGGACAAAATAGTGAAATTGACCAATTGAAGAGGCTAGAAGCTACGATTTCTTCTAGGGAGCACACCATGATGATCCTTGAGCTATGTAGATCATCTTGGTAAAATTTCACTTCATTCTGACATCGGAGTAAAAACTTATGCCCGATTTTCAGTTAAGGACATTTTCGGGAGTGAAACCAAATTCACCATGATAGAGAGCTCGAATTAACTTGGGATTTTTTCCATGATCTTATGGAAATATTCTAAGCCTACTGGTGAAATTTTGGTTAAATCCGAGATCGGTTGCAACTTTTGCATTCTTTTCAATTAAGGACATATGGCTTTCTCACCCCGGTTTAAGCCATTTTCTTAATTAATTATTATTTTCATGATTTAAAGAGCTAAATATGGCCAAGTATGAGTAATTTCGTGGCTTTGATGATAAAAGTTCAATTCATGACGTCAACTGGCCACTACTTAGTCAAATTAGCTAAATTCAGCACAAAAGAATCAACAAAAGCTTGCTGCATTGTGATAGGCAGAAGGAAGAATTGTCATCAACTACCCAGGAGGTAGATTTTCGTCTCCTGTCCTAGCAAAATGGCGCCCTTATGCATATCTTGTCCTCTCCCCAGCAGTTGGATGCAATCAGAAGGAGAAGGAAGCTTCACTGCACTTTCCTAGAAGCTGTCATCTGCATAGGAGGAGGAACAAACACTCTTTTAGTGTTTTTCTCTTGTTTCAATCTTGTCTCTGGACATACAAACGCTGTACACGTGTTCTTCATTCAGAAATAACAGATCAGTTTGTTATTTTTTTTCAATTTCAATTGCAAACAAAGCAGATCTCTCAGATCTGATCCAAAAAGAGAAGAGGCCCAGTTATGAGAAGTAGTTCGTGTGGATCCAATGATTTAGATGCTCTGGTGTGACTTTGATCCAGTCCCCACAATCGTTCTGATCTTTTAATCTGCTGCCCCGCGGACCAGATCTTGTTTTTACAACCTCTTTGTCAATTTCAGCAAATTGACTGGCACGCCCTTACGTTGTCATAAAGAATTCTCCGCGAAAACTCTAGCAAGAGATTTTTGGCGCAACACATCCATCTAAAATATAACCTTCCTGCCTCTTATCTCTCATCAAGGAGATCAAAATTGTTGTTTTCAATGAAGCTTTGGAAATGGTAGCATACATCCTGTTGAATGCAAGAGTTTTGGAGAAGCTAGAAATAAAAATGTACGGAGACATACAAAAGCGGTGGTGCATCAGAAACAAAATATTGGGGTTACCAAGGAGTTCAAAGAAATTATGTCAAGTTGTGTATTTGTGATATCTTTTTCTTTCCTCCTGAAAAGTTAAATTGGAATTTTAACAAGTACTCTTCATTCTCCATTGTTGGTAATTTGTAATTTTGATTGATTTGACCCATATTAGTAGTACAACTTCTCAAAAGCATTTGGTTGCATATTAGCAACAATATTTGAAGAGGGTAACAAGTGCTTTTCTAAGGATATATACGTTATGAAGAATGAAATAATCTTGTAGATACCACAATGTTTAAATATGCCATTCCATCAATATTTGCCATAGAACCACATGTCATGCACCATATTTGGTATACCCTTAAACACTCAATAAGCTGTTCAATAGCTGAGTTTGCCTGATTTTGTTTCTTATGTCAACTAGTATTGAGTTTTATTTAATTGAATTTTCTTTGTGGTGGAAATAGATTGATTGCTACAAAGAAATATACAGAATGTTGAAACCTGGCCAGTACGAATCGTGCATTACGACCATAATGGACTCATTTGTATCTGATATTTCCCAAGGCCTTTTGTTATACTAAATCTAATATGATGGCAATGGACTTCCTGACATCAGAATCAGTTCAATGAGACAGTGTCTGGAAGCTCTTAAACTTGCTGGATTTGAGGTAAGTAACATGGTTTCAAATGGCTGTTAATAGCACTGTTTTTGTATCTCCTAAAATTTGTTTTAATTCGCCTGTGGGTTTTATTGAACTACATGCCTCCACAGATGTTCATTTGCAAGACTTTGGTAACAATAAAACTAAATAAGAATTTTAAACCTTTTGCTTTCGCTGTTCCGGTTTATGTTTCTCTTCCAAGTCTGAAAAGTCTAGAGCTTCGTGGCATTAAATTTCATGTGATTAAAGATTCAGTTGAAACAGTTTTTTCAATCACATAATGTTCGTTGGAGGAACAGAAACCATGGAATGGTTTCTTTCCGCAGGAAAAGCCATTTCCACAAACTCCACAAGAGAATCCTTCACCGTTAACCACTTTAGTTCTATTTTTGGCATAATTGTTGACATGAATAGAAGCCCTGCCTCTATTATTACCTCACATTATTTTCTCAAGGGAAAAAAAAATTGCCATTATCTTTTTTTGTTCTCTCTTAAATCTTACTTTCTCTCTTTATGTCCATCTAAAATTTTTCTAGTTTGCATGGAACTTTTGGAGAAAGGACAATTTAACGATAATAACTAACTCTCAGACTGAGGACCTTTCTATCTCTGTTTTTATTTTCCCCCTCTGCCTTTACAATTGTTTTCCTCTTTCAAGCCCTATTTTTTTTCTACATTGTATATATCAACACAGCACCGACCTGGAAATCACTACAGTAAGTTATTTTTTTTGCATTAACCAGATTTTTCATTTGTGTTCTCCTTTGATTGGTCATTTTCTTAATGTTCTTCTAATCATTTCTATGTTCTGTTCTATGATTTATCTAGACTAGAATTGGCAAATTTAAAGGTCTTTTTTCTCTTTCGGGCTTTTTGCAAAATCTCTCATTGTAAAAGTTTTGGATCAATATGGATAAGAACTTTTCAAATATAAGATTAATATGGATGAAATTGATATTCATGTTTTATATGCCTTTCTTTCATTCTATAATCTATATTTCTTGTTCATTGGTCAAAGATGCTACCATTGTTGGCATAGAGAACTTTACAATGATGATCTTTTCCATAGGGTAAGGGGAAAGGTATTTTATTTTCCTGCAACTAAAAATGGAACTTTTGAGAGATGATGCATTATTTTGGTAATAGCTTGTCTTTACCCAACTGATATATGCTCATAGGACATCGATTGTCGAGCATTTGGAACATTTGTTTGTCAGAGACTATTACATTCAAAGGCTTATTCCTCTACAGTAGCATGAGATTTTGTTCTTGTCTCAGATGCTACACCTTTTGGTTGTGGTTGGTTGAGTGGAAACATGAAAAACATATATTTGCATTTATAAATTAGAGGGGGGGTTTTTTTTCCTTAAATGTTTTTTAGAAAGTCATGATGCATGTGTTGTAGATTCTTGACAGGACAGAGAAGAGAGCAATATATGAGGCTGTTGGGTGATAATTTTGAAAGCTACAAGTTTTTATAATTTATTTATCTCCTTAATGCCCCTTAAAATTCTTTTTTGCTTTAGATTATCTCAAGGTTATTGTGCAAGTGCATTGTAAATTAACAAAATTATACCCCTATTCACTAAATTTTGCTGCAAATTTTATCACATTTACAGTGTTAATATTTTCTGGAAGGATCATAGTTATCATTCATGGATACGGCTTAGCCCTCATGTATATTTTCCTAAAGTACTATATATCATGCTTTGAATTTTTTGTCATACAGGAGTTGATGCAATTTTGACATATCCACACGACATTCAATGTTATACATAGTTAATTCTAGGAAAAATGTTTGATTCTGGTTACAAGTCTCAATATATCGATGGTCAGAAGGAGAAATTCGTAAGGTATTAATGCATAGCATGCAGCTTTCTGTTGTTTTCAGATAATAGATGTTAAACATTTTAGATAATATCATAAAACTTGCTTATGTTTGATCAATATTTCCTGGTGAAATGGGAAAGAATTCAGTTTCTTACTTTCAAAATCTATCTGCTATTATTTTCTATTTAAATTTATGATTCAAGAAATGATTCGACTGTGGCATGTGTTTAATCTCTAGATTGGACGATTCGGACTCTAATATGTCAATGCCAACCAGAGCAATGAAGAAGTGCAGATTTAATTTAGAGGGCTTGACATTCGGTGGCCGTGGAAAGAAGAATGCATCAAAATCTTTTCGCGTGGGGATGATGAGAGGATCAGAAGGACTATTAACATTTGGTCGGTCTCTAAGAACCGGAGTCACACGAGCTGTGTTCCCTGAAGATCTTAAAGTGTCAGACACAATGATATTTGATCCTCAAAACAGATCTCTTCTGTTATGGAACAAGTTTTTTGTTGTGTCCTGCATACTTTCAGTATCTTTGGATCCACTATTTTTCTATCTTCCTATCTTCAATCATCAATCAGATTGCCTTGGTATGGACAAAAAGTTGGGAGTCACGACTACAATTATTCGGACAGTAATCGATACTTTTCTACCTTATTCGGATGGTATTTCAGTTCCGAACAGCTTTTATTGCCCCATCATCCCGGGTTTTCGGACGAGGTGAACTAGTGATTGATCCTGGGCAGATAGCCAAGCGATATTTAACTCGTTACTTCATTGTTGATTTTCTTTCTGTGCTCCCTTTGCCACAGGTTTGAGAAACTACTTGTTCATAACATGTTTAGAGTTCTGCAATTTGAATAGAAAAATTGAATATTATTAGCAACTTAAGTAAATTCTATTTGAAGTATGATCATTTTGAGAAAATGCTTCATAGTCTTCCTAAGGCTTATTCCATTTTTGCAGATTGTGGTGTGGAAGAATTTTCTCATGAAATCAAAGGGTTCAGAAGTATGGAAAACAAAGCAGGCATTGCTAGTCATTGTATTTATTCAGTATATTCCCAGGTTTGTCAGGTTTATACCATTGACATCAGAATTGAAAAAGCAAGCGGGTAGTTTTGCTGATGGCGCTTGGACTGGTGCTGCATACTATCTGCTATGGTACATGCTTGCAAGCCATGTAAGTTTTGCATCCAAATAGTATATGCTCCCAAGCTGCTAATTTTGTATTACTCATCTGAATCACTTCCATCTGGAATATTTCTGCAGATAGTGGGGGCTTTGTGGTACTTACTAGCTGTAGAGCGTAACGATTCGTGCTGGCGTAAAGCTTGTGAGGGTATTAGTAGCAAATGCCGTGAAGAATTTTGTACTGTGGCAATTGGCATATGAAAGGCCATGAAGAGTGGCGAAAGATAAGCGAGAGTATACTTAGTAGCAAATGTGCTGTTAAGGATAATGGTGCTTCACCATTTGATTTCGGAATCTACACTCAAGCTATTCAATCTGGCATTGTTTCAAAAATGTGATCTTCTTCACTAAATTTTGTTATTGTCTTTGGTGGGGATTACAGAATCTAAGGTGTCCAAACTATGTCTTTATACACATACAAACATAACATAAGCACACACATGTTCCATTTTATCTTAATACCCTCTAATCTATCTTTTTCGTGTTCTATTTGTCTATTAACATCCATTATTTTTCTGCAGCACACTTGGTCAAGGTCTTCTAACCAGTACCTATCCAGGAGAAGTTCTCTTTTCTATAGCAATAGCTATTTTTGGGCTTATCCTTTTTGCACTTTTGATTGGTAACATGCAGGTCCGTCCAAAACCTTTGTTTGATTAGTAATAATTTTTTTATTTTTTTGTTCTGTTCTGTTCCTAAGTACACAATCATGCACCAGGGAATGGTGCAACTTAGCTCATTGATACAGGCTTTGATTAGTCTCTTACTTGCTATCTTAGGAGCATAATTTTCTTCATTGCTTTTAAAAATGGCTGACATGTGAATATTACATGTTTATCTTTAAAAGAAGAGGAAGTACAAAAAATAAAAATGTTGGCTAACTTTGAGCTCTCCTGTTATTGCAACAGACCTACCTTCAATCTCTTACAGTTCGTCTTGAGGAAATGAGGATCAAAAGGCGCGACTCCGAGCAGTGGATGCATCATCGTGCACTTCCGCAGGGTCTGAGGGAGCGAGTTAGGCGCTATGACCAATACAAATGGTTAGAGACGCGAGGAGTTGACGAAGAAACCTTAGTCCAGAGTTTGCCAAAAGATCTCCGGAGAGATATCAAGCGACATCTCTGTTTGAATTTGGTCCGAAGGGTAAGGATATTCTTATATTCTGCTTGTTCTTCTCACTCACATTTTCATGTTATTCTGTGGTCAACATATGAAGTTTCATTGCATTTTCATGGACTTATAAAAAATGTCTGTAACATAATCTGAGCAAGTATTCAATGTTAGAAAAATTGAAATGGTGACTCAAATCAAGTTGCACACTCATGAAAAAATTTCTTTTAGTGCAAGTAACATATATCCTTTCTTATATGCAATTTCCTCTGTTTGCCAATATGGATGAAAGCTTACTCGACGCAATTTGTGAGCGACTCAAACCAAGTTTATACACAGAAGATACCTACATAGTACGAGAAGGGGATCCAGTAAACGAGATGCTTTTCATCATTCGTGGACGCCTCGAGAGTGTGACGACGGATGGTGGAAGGAGTGGGTTTTTCAACAGAGGATTACTGAAAGAAGGTGACTTTTGTGGTGAGGAATTATTGACATGGGCACTTGACCCCAAAGCTGGTTCCAACTTACCATCATCTACTCGCACGGTGAAGGCTTTAAATGAGGTAGAGGCTTTTGCCTTGGAAGCTGAAGAGTTGAAATTCGTTGCGAGTCAATTTCGCCGCCTTCATAGTAGGCAGGTTCAGCATACCTTCAGATACTACTCGCAGCAATGGAGGACTTGGGCAGCCTGCTTTATCCAAACAGCATGGCGCAAGTATTCCAAAAGGAAAAATGCAGAACTTCGTCGTAAGGAAGAGGAGGAACAACTTGCATATGACAATGATGAAGAATATGATGATGAGACAGCCTTAGTTGGGCAAAGTGATCATAACACTACAGAATCCTATAGCATTGGTGCAACTTTATATGCATCAAGGTTCGCGAAGAATCTTCGTAGCCATAGGAGTCGAGGTGAATGCAGTTCCAGCAGCTTGATGAAGCTGCCAAAGCCACCAGAGCCAGATTTTAATGATCCGAACACAGATGAATTTGGCCATAGAAGGACATGAGCAAATTCTTGAATAAAGTTTTAGATCATCATGTTTGAAAAGTACTAGTTATTGAATTATAATTCGAACTATTTATGAGAAAAAGAATGCAACAAATTAGCATAAAGAAGAGAAATAATTTTGCAGAAAAAATTAAATAAAAAGAAAGAACAGAAATTGTATTCTGTTGGGTTGGGTCATGAATAAATTATGGGCTAGGCTTGAGCCTTATAAATGTAAAATCCATTGAGTTGTTCCAAGTCTAAAATTGAATACGAATTTTACACCTTTTACTTTGATTGTTCCGGCTAATGTTTCAGTTCCAACTCTCAAAACACTAGAGCTTCGTGGCATTAAATTTTGATGTGATTAATGATTCAGTTGAAACACTTTTTTCAATTTGCCCTGTGCTTGTTACTCTATTTCTGATTGTTACTCGAATTGCCTAAACCATCGACCCAATATATCCAATCTAGCACTCAAGAGATTGACTATAGATTCCTATTGAAAGCGAGGAAGATATTTTAGTGGTGGAGGTGGAAGCGCACGTTTTGATTATGAGCTTGTGCTTAATGTTCCAAGTCTTGTCTACTTCAAATACGCGGACTACATGTCTGAATAATATTCAATAGCAGAGATGCATTCCCTTGTTAAAGCTGATATTCATATTTTTCCTTGTGAGTATGACGAACTTCAAGATTATCAACAAGTTGCCTTGTCTTAGTTTCTTCAAGCAATGGACCATGTCAAGTTACTCTATCTAAATATTGATTACCAACTGGTTAGTTACTTACAATTCTTAGTGTCGTCTGATTAATTTATATTACAATATTCTTTTGACAATTTATAACTGTGAAATTTTATGTGCAGCTTCAATATTTATCTGATAAGCAATTTATTGCATTTTGCAACATGGTTCGATTGGAAATCAGTTGTACGTACCTGGACAAGCCGCAACCGGGGCTGTATGAGTTTCCGCAACTACTACCTTATCTACAAACACTTATCTTGCCTTGTGTGGTATGAAATGATCTACAACAAATATATATAGTTCATTTTCTTGGTCTTACATGTGGGGAGGGGGGGAGTGGGGTTTAAACCCCTACTCTTTCGATGAACTCCCTAGCCTATTACCCCTAAGCCAAGAGTTGGAGTTCAATATATATAGCTCATTAAAAACATGGATATAACGTACTTCCTAACATTTTTTCTTGTATTTGCTCTTAGAAATTTCATCTATCTGAAATATTACCTTCCTGCCTCTTATCTCTCATCAAGGAAATCAAAATTGTTGTTTTCAATGAAGCTTTGGAAATGGTAGCATACATCCTGTTGAATGCAAGAGTTTTGGAGAAGCTGGAAATAAAAATGTACAGAGACATACAAAAGCGGTGGTGCATCAGAAACAAAATATTGGGGTTACCAAGGAGTTCAAAGAAATTATGTCAAGTTGTGTATTTGTGATATCTTTTTCTTTCCTCCTGAAAAGTTAAATTGGAATTCTAACAAGTACTCTTCATTCTCCATTGTTGGTAATTTGTAATTTTGATTGATTTAACCCATATTAGTAGTACAACTTGCTCAAAAGCATTTGGTTGCATATTAGCAACAATATTTGAAGAGGGTAACAAGTGCTTTTCTAAGGATATATACGTTATGAAGAATGAAATAATCTTGTAGATACCACAATGTTTAAATATGCCTTTCCATCAATATTTGCCATAGAACCACATGTCATGCACCATATTTGCTATGCCCTTAAACACTCAATAAGCTATTCAATAGCTGAGTTTGCCGGATTTTGTTTCCAATGTCAACTAGTATTGAGTTTTATTCTATTGAATTTTCTTTGTGGTGGAAATAGATTGATTGCTACAAAGAAATATGCAGAATGTTGAAACCTGGCTAGTACGAATCGTGCATTATGACCATAATGGACTCATTTGTATCTTATATTTCCCAAGGCCTTTTGGTATACTAAATCTAATATGATGGCAATGGACTTCCTGACATCAGAATCAGTTCAATGAGACAGTGTCTGGAAGCTCTTAAACTTGCTGGATTTTAGGTAAGTAACATGGTTTCAAATGACTGTTAATAGCACTGTTTTTGTATCTCCTAAAAATTATTTAATTCGCCTTTGGGTTTTATTGAATTACATGCCTGCACAGATGTTCATTTGCAAGACTTTGGTAACACTAAAACTGAGTATGAATTTTAAACCTTTTGCTTTCACTGTTCCGGTTTATGTTTCTCTTCCAAGTCTGAAAATTCTAGAGCTTCGTGGCTTTAAATTTCATGTGATTAAAGATTCAGTTGAAACAGTTTTTTCAATCACATAATGTTCGTTGGAGGAACAGAAACAATGGAATGGTTTCTTTCCGTAGGAAAAGCCATTTCCACAAACTCCACAAGAGAGTCCTTCACCGTTAAACAGTTTAGTTCTAATTTTGGCATAATTGTTGACATGAATAGAAGCCCTGCCTATATTATTACCTCACATTATTTTCTCAGGGGAAAAAAATTGCCATTACCTTTTTTTGTTCTCTCTTAAATCTTACTTTCTCTCTTTATGTCCATCTAAAATTTTTCTAGTTTGCATGGAACTTTTGGAGAAAGGACAATTTAACGATAATAACTAACTCTCAGACTGAGGACCTTTCTTTCTTTGTTTTTATTTTTCCCCTCTGCTTTTACAATTGTTTTCCTCTTTCAAGCCCTATTTTTTTTCTACATTGTATATATCAACACAGCACCAACCTGGAAATCATTGCAATAAGTTATTTATTGCATTAACTAGATTTTTCATTTGTGTTCTCCTTCGATTGGTCATTTTCTTAATGTTCTTCTAATCATTTTTGTGTTCTGTTTTATGATTTATCTAGACTAGAATTGGCAAATTTAAAGGTTTTTTTCTCTTTCGGGCTTTTTGCAAAATCTCTCATTGTAAAAATTTTGGATCAATATGGATAAGATCTTTTCAAATATAAGATTAATATGGATGAAATTGATATTCATGTTTTATATGCCTTTCTTTCATTCTATAATCTATATTTCTTGTTCATTGGTCAAAGATGCTACCATTGTTGGCATAGAGAACTTTACAATGATGATCTTTTCCATAGGGTAAGGGAAAAGGTATTTTATTTTCCTGCAACTAAAAATGGAACTTTTGAGAGATGATGCGTTAGTTTGGTAATAGTTTGTTTTTACCCAATTTATGTATGCTCATGGGACATCGATTGCCGAGCATTTGGAAAATTTGTTTGTCAAAGACTCTATTACATTCAAAGGCTTATTCCTCTACAGTAGCATGAGATTTTATTCTTGTCTCAGATGCTACACCTTTAGGTTGTGGTTGGTTGAGTGGAAACATGAAAAACATATATTTGCATTTATATTAGAGGGGGGTTTTTTTTCCCTTAAATGTTTTTTAGAATGTCATGATGCATGTGCTATTGATTCTTGACAGTACAGAGAAGAGAGCAATATATGAGGTTGTTGGGTGATAATTTTGAAAACTACAAGTTTTTATAATTTATTTATCTCCTTAATGCCCCTTAAAATTCTTTTTTGCTTTAGATTATCTCAAGGTTATTGTGCAAGTGCATTGAAAATTAACAAAATTATACCCCTATTCACTAAATTTTTGCAGCACATTTTTTGTCATACAGGAGTTGATGCAATTTTGACATATCCACACGACATTCAATGTCATACATAGTTAATTCTAGGAAAAATGTTTGATTCTGGTTACAAGTCTCAATATATCGATGGTCAGAAGGAGAAATTCGTAAGGTATCAATGCATAGCATGCGGTTTTCTGTTGTTTTCAAATAATAAATGTTAAAAATTTTAGATAATATCATAAAACTTACGGATTATTCCTGCCTTCAATTGGTAGGACATATCCATATTAGGATAATCAATGCAGAGGGGCTTCATCTCACGTGCGAAATTCAACTCCCCTAGGGAACGTGATTGCTCTATTGGATTTTCCTACAAGACAAGATGATCAAGTGCAAATCAAATTAAAAAAAAAAAGAAAAATAAAACACAATCTCCCGGGCAACGGCGCCAAAAATTTATGATCGGTCGTCAGCAAATTATAAAAATAATCCCAACAATTACTAACTAAAATAGTTAGGGCAAGTAGGGGTCGAATTCACAGAGAGATAGGTTATTAGTCTTTTCCTAATTAATTAGCTTAAAATCAAACAAATAAAATAAAAAGATTTTTGGAAGTAAAATTGAAAACACTAAATTAAATCAAAGCAATTAAAAACAATTAACTAAGAAAGCAATAGAGAAAATTGAAGAAACAATTAAAATAAAACTCCCACCAACATAGAACTTATTTCACTCTTGACAAATATAACATGGATCATGGTGATATCTAAAAATTATGAAAACAATGGATAGCTTGTTTGGAATTAAATCCTAAATTACCAAATTAGATAAAATTTCCTTCGTAGGGCTTAAATTATCCCCATCATTCTTAACAATTAATTTCCTTCATAGGGCTTAAAAATTGATAAGAACGAAGCATTAAGTACTAGTAATTTATAAACAAGTACAATAAACAACAAGAATATCACATCTAATTGCCTATTGATTACTAAAACCCTTGGAAGGAATTGGTCGTTCTCTTCCAATTGCTACCTCACAATTAAACTTAAATTGCCCGTTCTAAGTTTAGTTTAGCTTAAGTAAACTCAATTTATCAAGATAGTGTCGACTCCAATCAATCAAAACAAGTAAACATAGGATTCAAACAGAGATTTAAGAAATACCCAAAACAATTTTCATATATAAGTGCAAAATCTCACCATGATATAGTCAAGAGATCAATTAAATTCTACATTGGAGAAAAGAAAAGGATTACTCACTCATGAATTGAGTGAGCATCCAAAGAAAAGAAGAAAAACTTATCTAAGGATGAAGAAAGAGAGGAGGCGGCAGCAAGCTCCAAGGAAACCCTCCAAATCTTCAAGCAATTCTACTATATATCTCTAATAATTCTAATACATAAAAACCTAGACCTAAGGTGGCTATTTATAGTGGAAAATAACCCTAAAGGCTCCAATCATAACTATGATAGGATTCTAGGACGGTTCTGACTCTAACTTGGTCTCCAAGTTGGCTTAAAAGTCTTCTTAGGCCGAAATTAGAGTGAAAATCGGATCCTGGAAAATTCTGGAATCATGCAGAGACTTCGACAGCAATTTCGGGCTTGAAGATGGCAGAACTGGGCTTTGGGCTTCAAAGCAAAGTTGTAGATCTTAGCGTCCTCTTTCCAACGCCTACTCACACGCATTTTTGAAGGTCTGGATATAAAGTTATGGCCTTTTTACCGAGACTGCGCAAAATCCTAATCCAACTAGGACTAGTATTACGGGAATTGAATATTTCTTTGGGCTTATGCGGCACACATTGGGTTTTTGACTCCAATTGTGGCCTCATATGGGCTGATTATATCCCATATAAAATATTCATAAGTCCATATGTTCAAGGCTTCTCAATAGCTTGTCTTCATTCCTTCGCGATTTAAGCTCGATCCTTAATTCTTGTTTCTTGAAATAATTCTTCAATGATCTTCATGAATTGAAATTAACTCCAATTAATCTTCAATCATGAACTTCGAATCTCCAAATCTTTACTGAAAATTACTTTGCTCATATCTGTGTAAAAAGTCATCAAAATAGTTCCAAAAATAGTGAAAATTAGTAAGTTTCCACTTTTCATCATTAAAAGACTCAAAAACACAAATACTAACAAAATAAGACATATTAGAGCATAAATTCATTTAAAAACATAAGAAAATAACTATAAAAATAGGGTCGTTTTTGGCTCAATCAACATACAAAAGCGGTGGTGCATCAGAAACAAAATATTGGGGTTACCAAGGAGTTCAAAGAAATTATGTCAAGTTGTGTATTTGTGATATCTTTTTCTTCCCTCCTGAAAACTTAAAATGGAATTCTAAGTACTCTTCATTCTCCACTGTTGGTAAGTTGTAATTTTGATTGATTTAACCCATATTAGTAGTACAACTTGCTCAAAAGCATTTGGTTGCATATTAGCAATAATATTTAAAGAGGGTAACAAGTGCTTTTCTAAGGATATATATGTTATGAAGAATGAAATAATCTTATAGATACCATAATGTTTAAATATGTCTTTCTATCAATATTTGCCATAGAACCACATGTCATGCACCATATCTGGTATGCCCTTAAACACTCAATAAGATGTTCAATAGCTGAGTTTGCCTGATTTTGTTTCCAATGTCAACTAGTATTGAGTTTTATTCTATTGAATTTTTTTTGTGGTGGAAATAGATTGATTGCTACAAAGAAATATATAGAATGTTGAAACTTGGCCGGTACGAATTGTGCATTACGACCATTATGGACTCATTTCTCTTTGATATTTCCCAAGGCCTTTTGGTATACTAAATCTAATATGATGGCAATGGACTTCCTGACATTAGAATCAGTTCAATGAGACAATGTCTGGAAGCTCTTAAACTTGCTGGATTTGAGGTAAGTAACATGGTTTCAAATGGCTGTTAATAGCACTGTTTTTGTATCTCATAAAATTTGTTTTAATTCCCCTTTGGGTTTTATTGAATTACATGCCTCCACAGATGTTCATTTGCAAGACTTTGTTAACACTAAAACTGGATATGAATTTTAAGCCTTTTGCTTTGACTATTCCGGTTAATGTTTCTCTTCCAAGTCTGAAAATTCTAAAGCTTTGTGGCATTAAATTTCATGTGATTAATGATTCAGTTGAAACAATTTTTTCAATCACATAATGTTTTGGAGGAACAGAAACCATGGAATGGTTTCTTTCCGCAGTAAAAGCCCTTTCCACAAACTCCACAATAGAATCCTTCACCGTTAACCAGTTTAGTTCTATTTTTGGCATAATTGTTGACATGAATAGAAGTCCTACCTCTATTATTACCTCAAATTATTTTCTCAAGGGAAAAAATTGCCATTACCTTTTTTTGTTCTCTCTTAAATCTTACTTTCTCTCTTTATGTCCATCTAAAATTTTTTTAGTTTGCATGGAACTTTTGGAGAAAGGACAATTTAACGATAATAACTAACTCTCAGACTGAGGACCTTTCTATCTCTGTTTTTATTTTTCCCCTCTGCTTTTGCAATTGTTTTCCTCTTTCAAGCCCTATTTTTTTTCTACATTGTATATATCAACGCAGCACCGACCTGGAAATCATTTGATCGCTGTCGTCAAACAATCATAAAATAAAACCTAACAAACTCCAACTACAGTAGCTAGGACAAGTCAGGGTCGATCCCACAGAGAAGACACGAGGCTGTTAACTAATCAAAACAACTCAAGAAAACAAACACGTTAAGAATACCAAATTATATGAAAGCAGATAATCAAACAGATATCTAAATTAACTATGAAAGTAATAAGAAAACCAACAATACATTCCTACTTATCCCCGCCTAAGTATGAAATCAATCAAAGATACCACGGATCATAGATCAACAAATCAATTTAAGCATTAATCATAAACAAGTCCTTGGCCAGGAATTAGAGTACTAGTTATTCTTCTTCTTCCTAATCTATCCATTATGTAAGCTAAATCAGTACTAGTTATTCCCAACTAAACAACCTTTTATCAATTACCAAATTAGCAACTAGTTATTCACCAATTAAGCAATCAATAAAGTATTAAGAACAATAAATACACCAAGCATAAACTTGTGATTACTAGTTATTCATCAAAGCATAAGATCAATACCAAACCCAATTCAATACTTCAATTACTAATTATTCATTGAAAACACCAAATCTTGCCACTAACAATTAGATTTAATTACTAGCTATTCACCAAATCTAATCTAGCAATAGATTAATTAATTATCTAATTACGGGAGCTCAAACCTATCAAGAAATCAACCAATCATAATCGATACAATTAGGGTTAGCACAAAAACTTGTTTAAATCGATTAAATCAATGAATCAACATATTCAATCATGCAAGACATGTCAAAACAAGCATAATCTAAATAAATACATCAAATCATCAAGAAGAAGAATTTCGTCCAAGTAAGGCAGCCAAGTCGACACAAGACAGCCCCCAAAGGGGCGGCACACCTTGAGAGAAAACTCTCCTTAGGGTTTTGCAAATTTTGTCTTCTGATGAGTTATGACAAATCCTAAGATAATCTTACCTATTTATAGGTAAACCTAGGACACATCCTGCCCTTTAGACAATCAATACCAGCCCTTGGATGTGGTTGTACAAAGGGTAAGATAGACATCTAATTTCCTAATCCTACTTTAACTATGATTTATATCAACTTTGTCTCTAAGCAAGGGCTCTAATTGGTTGAATTAGATCATCCTCATTAATTAGGATCCTTCCTTGGCCAATTGGAGTGTTCCACATCACCATATACAACTGCAAATTCCGTCCAAAGGGTCCCCAAGTCGGTTTAGGTACCTTCCCAAGTTGGTTAGGAATGCTGTCAAAACTGTCCAGAATACTTCAGGGGCAATTTTGACATTCAAAACGGCAGAATTGGGTTTCGGGAAAAACACAAAAGTTGTAAAGATTGAAGTCAGGTTTTGAACGGTATATCATTTTCATTTTTCTGAGCTCCGGATCAAAAGATATGAATTTTATACCGAAACTGCACTTGTGAATCCTCCGTTGACTAGGAAAAGGAATTTCTACATAATTAATTAATTATTACATCATTATTGCTGATTGGACTTGGATCTCCTATTTGGGCTTTAAGACATCCGAATTGGGCCTAGAGAAATCAGATTTGGATCTCCAATGATTCGAGCTTCCTTTCAGGCTTCATGGGCTCAAACGGGCCTGATGAGCCTATTGGGCCAAAATGATGCAAATCAAGCTAGACATGGATTAGAAATAACAGACTCTGACTCAAAACAAAAAAAAAAAAGATTCCACTTTCGTAGGTGTACAGTGGCATTTAGCATATGACACAAGCCTTTAAACCTGGATATGTCTAAACAGGAGGTGTGAAGTCACCTGAGGGTTTACTTAACTAGAACGATACCCACAAACATTTAAAACATGATAGAAAAAAAAAGAATTTTCTTTTAAGACATTTCATAGCATAGAATAAACTAGTAAAAAATCAGTATGTTTAATCTCCATAATTAAGCAATTAGCTAGAATAACCTTTCAAAGAAATCAATTCTCAAGTAGTTCTATGCAACATCATCATTCAATTTCAAAAGCAGAGCAAGGATAAGTCTTTAATTCAACTTCATCATAGCCAAAAGAAAGCACTTAGTAATAGATACCAACACATTCATCCAAGTTTTTCAAAAATAATTTTTTTAAAGTCACACAAGATATATCACACACATGTAGAATATAGATTCAATGATTAAGGAAAAGATGAAAGAATGGGTAAAAAATAGAAATTTAGACTCAAAAAGTGATGTTTGGGTGTATAGGGCTTTAACAACCCAAATCTTGGCTCATCTTTCATTCAGCTTTCAGCTTTTCTGCTTCCAAGGAATTGTTCTTTTTTATTCTTTTTTTTTCAACACTTGGCATTGCAAGGTTTTTTTTTCTTTTAATTTTTTTTTTCAAGGGGACAACTATTGGAAATTTCCAATGCCTCTTCTCCCTTATTCATAACAATTTTATTCCTTTGGAAAGCTCTCTCAAAACCGTGGGAAATTCCCCCACACTTATTTTTCACTTATCATGGCAAGAAAAGGGTTTTCAATTTAGCAAAAATGGCTAAAACAAGGGAAAAAATAAGGGTGTATGAATCAAAAGGTAGGCTTTTTGGGTACAAAGGGAATCGGTTTCAAGGGTAAAAAGGTGATCAAAGAATCAATGTATGCAAAATATCAAACATGAACAAAACAATCTACAATGGATGAATAATGCAAGTAACAATCAATCAACTTTGAAATTTTGCAAGTCGTTTACTTTTCCTTGTCAAATTGGATTAGACGGGTTTCGGGTTCGAGCGAATTGAGCGGGTTCGAGAGGATTGAGCAGGTTCTTGGATTCGGGTCAGGTTTTGACAGCTATATATAACATCATTTCTCATAAAAACCAGCTACCCGTTATTAATTATTCCCTCTAATTCAAAATAATTGATACACTAAGAATATCACATATATTAAGACAATGATTAGGTCATCTTAAATTTAGTAAAAAAATATTTGAAATGACCTAAACACCACAACCTTTCATTAATTACATTTATTATCTTTTTTATCCTTTAACTCCCCATTAATCCGGGGTATCTATAGAAAAAAAATTACAAATTACATTGATATTCTAAGTGTTAAACAACTCAAAACTTAAACTGTATCACTTAAAAAAATATTAAAAAAAAATAAAATCGGAGGAGCAATATATTGTTCATCTTGTATTTCTAAATTTTAGCCCGTCCCTGCGCACCGTTTTGAGCAACTCCAACAAAACCCACGTGCTTTTCTTTTTACTCCTCCCTCCTTTCTCTTCTCTGTTTTACGACTTGAAGCCTTCACCGTCGAAACCCTCGACTTTCTTTCCGATGCCGTTGGATGGGTCTCCGCTTCTAGTATTTTGTTCCCCTCTCCAGTAACTCCATCTTCCCGTTCATATCTTCAAGAAAGCACCTTTAGAAAGCGCGAAGATAAGAGTATCCATGCTTTTCCTCTCAAAGCGACTCTATTCCCTAACCCAATGCCTCCGTTGCGCCACCCACCAAGTCCGCTTGGCTCGAACAGATGCCGCTTCCTCAAGGCGGCGGTCTAAGGCCCCAGGTTTCGCCTTAAAGAAAACCCAAGAGAAATCCGAGTGGTGGATCGTCGACGGCGAGATGCACGAGATTGGCGACCACGTGCCTCCACGTGAGCGCTTCGTCATCCCCAGAGATAACATCCCAAACAAGAAACGAAAGCAGCTAAGGGAACAGTTCATGCGCCGCACTCGCCTCGTTATTAAGGAATCGGTAACACTTAATTTCAAATTGCAAATTTTTATCATGCTTTAAACTGGAAATGCAGCAAGTAATATGCTTTTCTTTCCTCTTATATACTGAAGGAACATGAGCCATGGTGCAAAAGGTATATGGAATTGTATAATGAGCTTAGAGAAAATTGGGAGAGGTTGTATTGGGATGAAGGTTACTCCAAAAAAATTGCTAAAGATCATGCTAATTACGAGTCTGCGGAGGATGATGATCAGGATTTTAATCCTTACAGGTTCTTCCTTGCTGGTTTCTTCATTTATTGTGTTGAATGTTAATTAATCTGAAAAGAAATTCCTTTTACAAATTGTTTAAGTAGTTTCCATGAGATTTTAAACGTTAGATTTCTTGATTAAACAGATATTTATTTAGCATCACATGTTATAACCCGAAATGGGTACCCATACAGAATCTTGGAGCTTTCATCTATAGTTATTACTTAGTACTATATGTTTTTCTGTTGCTTATGGCTTTCAAGCCTTAATCTGTCTAAGATTCTAACTAGAGATGACTGATCAATCTCCCTTTAATTTTGTTTTATAGGAGCAGGCCACCCCGTCCTGATTTAATAAAGGTATAACATTTTAGATACCTTTGTTTGTTGCATAACTTAGGAAGTAAAATTCAATATCCACAGAACATTGGCCATCCCATTTGTATTGGGACTATCTTGTTCTATTTCTTTTGTTTTGAAATGTCTTCATGATGGATGCTACATTGCATTATGTAATCTGATTGTTGTAGGACCAGGGTTTTGGGAGGAATAGGCAGGGTAATACCTTGGAGAAGGTCAATCAACTACGGGATAAGTTTGAATATGACAGAGAGAAAAGAATGAGAGAGAAAGGTATGTTCACTTTTTCTTTTTATCTAATTTCTAGTTTTCACAAAGCAATGCGCTATCCTCCTTTCTTCCTATTGTGATAGACCAATGAACTTGCCAATCTATATGAATGATCCTGAATGGAACCAGAGAAGGCAATTGTGTGAAAATCTGGCCCTCATCTTGATTTGAAATGATTTGACCTAAACATGTTTACTCTATGCACATAGCGTAAAATGTAACCAAACTCAATGGATCCATCTGATTCATTCTCTACAACCCAACTTGAATTGACTTAGAAAGCCAGCAACAAAAACTTACTCTGACCAAAAATAACCCAATCAGTCTGGATAGACTCGTTGCTATTGGTCTCAATTTCTCAGAAGGTTGCCTATGTTGGTTGAAGAATGGCAGCTACAAATATAGTCAGTAGTTGTTCAAGTTCGTTTTCTTTCTCTGCATGTTAATGAGGTGGCAAAATGTTACATATGCTCTTTTATAGCAGATTTTGAACCTCTAAAGGTCAAGCTTTGTACTTTTTTTTTGAGTTATAACTGACAACATACATTCAACTCTTAGCCAAATGCTTTGTTGTAGACTATATGCTTAATCTACCTTTTTCACACGTCACACTGATGGAGAGGCTTGTCTTCCTTTGAGGCACTTTACCATTATGCCTTTCATGTTGCTCAATGCTCATAAATTGCTCAGATTCAATTAATAATATATCACTATGTGAAATTTGAAATCTAACATGCTGAAATTTGGATCTTTGGTTGTATTTCTGTCATGCTGGAATGCTTAGCCATACTTGGTTGCTTTAGAGAATATGTCATTATATCATATACTGGTTTAACAAATTTGTGATACTATTGTTTGTTTTCTGACAGCTTAGTGCTTTAATGCTTTAAAACTGGTAGCAGTAAAAAGGATTTGAAATTCACATATGAATTAATTTACTCACAGAAGCTTCACTTTCAGTGATGGACCTAACTTCTCAAGACTATGAATATTTTGCTCCACCACTTATAAAAAGCATGAAAATTTCATTTATGCATGACGAGCAACTTTTGGCTGAGATGGATATTCTCTTGTTTGATCATGTTTACAAAGTTGTGAAATTATCATGCTGTCTTTCACGAACTCCTTATTTGCATGTCTTTTGCAGCATTTGGGCCTATGAATGGCGCAACTGCCTCTGCCTCTGCCTCAAGCAGCTATGGTACAAATTCCAGGAATCAGCCCTTCGACCCTCAGAGATACTTCTCTGATAGTGACTGACTATACAATGAAAGACAGCGAAACATAAGAAATTAGGAACTGAGGTAAGAGCTTGTTACGCAACTTGTGGAGAATCTTTGTTATTGCAGTTAGTTGAGGCTTGTGGCTATCCTCTGAGCAGTCCTTACCTGTGAAATCGGGTTGCGAAGCGTTTTCATACGTGTGTTTTATTTAATATATGGAGCAATATAAATACTCATGATTTTACATGAGATTTTTGTCCCCATTGGAAAAATGTACATTTAAGAGGCCACTTTGGCTATGTTTATTTAGAAAGTGAGAGTAGCAGGAATGTTTAAAAATGTACATTTAAGAGAGTAGCAGGTAGGGGTGTAATCGAGTCGAGCCGGGTCGAATAATGAGATACCCGAGCTCAAGCTCGACACTATTTCCCGAGCTCGATACTCGGCTCGAGCTCGACCGAGCTCTGAATATAAAGCTCGAGCTTGGCTCGAGACGGGTATCGAGCTACCCGAGCTCGACCCGATAAACTCGATAATGACTAAAAAATTCGATTTTCAACATTTTTAAGCTCGGGCTCGTTCAAGCTCGAGCTCGAGCTCGAAATTTTTTTGCTCCATTTTTTGAAATTAAATCCGAAAATCCATAATAATAAAATCCACCACATCCACATACAATTACACCAAATGATAATCAAGTCCAAACCAATTACAAATGATAATCAATTCCATACCAATTAAACCACAACACTAAATAAAATGACACCAACATAACATTGTTAAGAATAAATGTCTTTAGGAAATAAAAAGAAACTTTCCTAGCCTCCTTGGTCCTCCTCATTTAAGTTCAACTTCAATTGATTTCTTCTCATTCTACAATGTACAAAGCAAGAAAAAAAAAGCAGTTAAAACTTTCACTAAAGAAAGGAGAATCAATTGAGAAAAAAAATTCAGATTCAAGTCAACAAAAAAATTCAGATTCAAGAAACTATAAAATAAAGAGAAACTAAAAAATCAGTTTTGAACACTCAACCAAAAAAAAGTTGTTGTATAATTACAAACAACCAGAAACTACAAAATCAGATTCAAGTCAGTCAATCCCCAAGCCAAGTCAATCTCATTAGTCATCATAGATAGCATAAATTATGGTGGATTATATCAACAAGCAGTAACAAAACTTTGCCTTAAAACAAATCAACAATCATAACATAGCATATAATTTTTGGGGAAAAGATGATACATCTGAAATAGGCTTATAATCTTCTCTAAAGTTAAATAAATAGAAAGGTTCTAGAAATCTTTGAATAGAAGAATCTGCAAACTACAATAACCAACAGATTATATTGAACTTTCTCATATACTAGATATGAAAATCAGATTGTCAAAACAACAGGACATATATCTTTCATACATACTAAAAATCAATCAAGTTGAGATTTTGACTATCAAATCTAAATCTAATGCCTGAACCTAGCTAGGTTAGCTTACAAGATGCACATGAGATATAGCCAACTTTCATTGCATAATAAAAGGCCAAAATCTGTCTAGATTTGAGCTCATCCGCTTTAACATTTTCAACTTTACAAGACAAGGAATGTGAAAAAATCTAGAAAGTGATTCTTGGCAATAAAATCCTTTTTATAGAAAAGTCAGTACCCAATGCTTAAATAAAGAAGTACCTTTACAGTGTGTTTGGATAAACTTTTTAAAGGATCAGTATAGGACAGGATAGGATGGGAAAGGAGGGTTTTTTAAAGGAAAGGAAGGGAAGGACCAATCCTTGTTTAGATTGTTTAAAATATAAAAAGTAAGGAACATGAGGGATCACCTAACATTTAATAAATAAAAACTTTGTTGGTTGTTGTTGGTACTCCAAATTGGAGTACCAAAAAAGATGGACTTATAAGGATCAAGAAGGACCAAAATTGATCCTTCAAAACCCATGGACCAAATTTAATTTCCAATCCAAACATGGGTCACTAACTAAAAGGACCTCCCATCCCGTCCCGTCCCATGCCGTCCCTTACTGGTCCCTCAATCCAAACACAATGTTAGGTACTTAATTTTATGGTACTAAAAATGTTCCCATAACTCCAAATGTCTCTGTAATAACATTCTTAAATCAAAATTCTTAGCTTAAAGGAAGTTTGATTCAAATGGATAAAGAAAAAAACAGCTAAATATGAACTAAAGATTTGGTCTTAAAATTTTAACAAGTCCTTCAAAATTTGGATGACTTTTCCATTTATATGTGTACCTCAGCTGCTATTAATTGACAGATTCTTGTTAATACAAAATCAAAGACTTATTAAAATTGCAAATACAAGCATGAGATTTTGACACAATTTTCAACTGTTTTTTTTCCCTTTTAAAGCAAACAAACAATCCATATTGCAATTCAACAGAACAAAGCTACCACGTTTAAGCACAGAAACTGGAAAAATCCTTGTATTCATGCATGTGGAGAATTACGGATGAGAGTAAAATTCAAAACCTAAACTAAAAGACTATATTCAAGAATTTCTATAAGCAAGAACAAGATTCAGATAATTAACGACATTGAGAGGAGAAAAAAATGGATAACCCCAACTGGAAGAAGTTTAATGTAAAAATACTTGAAGCTCGAACATTAATATTACCTCAAAAACACCTTGGGTTGCTTCAAAAAAGCCTTCTCGGTCTGCAAACAAAAGAAAAACCATGAAATGAGAAGTAAAGCAAAGAGAAAAACAGAGAGGTAGAGAGGAAAGCGGAAGAGAAAGGAAATTAGACCTTGAGACCAGCGGGAGCTTCCTCGTCGAGAGCTGCAACCCTAAAACAAACTAAGATATTGAGAAAGTGAAAAAAGGAGTGAAGCGAAACAGACCAGCGCGAGCTTCGTTGTTGCTCATTGAGGAGTTTTAGGAGAAGAAAATGAAGAATAAAAGAAAGGAAGAAGAAAGGGCAAAGAAGAATACCTCATAATCGAAGGTGGGCGAAGGATCTGGAAATGGAGGAGGTGGAGCACGGAGGGGAGGAAGATCTGAAAATGGAGGAGGCGGAGCGCAGAGTTGAGAGAAATGGGAAATGGGAAATTAGGGATTTGGTATTGAACAAATTAGGTATATTTAACTTAGGGATATAAAGGTAATTTAGAATTAAGATATAAAAATATTATATATATATATACTAGTACTTTGCCACGTGTTTCACACGTGAGTTTGAAAATTGTGTTAAAATATATTTTAAGTTGCATATTGGGTAATAATGTACTTGTTATTTTCTAAAAGACTATTTTTTTAAAAAAAAATATTGTAAGCAATAAATATTATTGTAGTACTAATGTTATAATTTTAATAAAAAATATAAGTACAAAAATTATTTGTATTAATTATTAGCGAGCGTGTTCATTGAATATTAGCTTATTAATTAAAACGGGTATTAACTTTTTATAGACATCACTGTTGATCTTCTTTCATATAACATCGATTGTATATTTGACATGTTGAAGTCATGTTTTTTCAATTGTAAAGGTTAATGTATCAATCAAGTTTTTCTGAGACTGAAAAAGATATATAATTATTTAAAAAATATAAGGATTTTAGAATGAACAATAATTAATAAATGAGAAAAATGATTCACCGACTAAATTACCATAATCAGATGTGTTATATAGGTTATCAAAAGAGTTATATATGTACAAATTATATCAATAATCATTCATTATAAATAATTTTTGAAACTAATTTCGACCTAAGAACAGAACAAAATCTAAAGTAATTTTCTTTATCATTTTTCTATCAAATTTAAAAAATATTATTTTATATATTTAAAAAAAACTAATATTATATTTTGAACTCCTAACTTTAAAGGTAATAATTTTTTATCATGAGTATTGAAAATTTTTCTTTATTAAAGTGAAATGGGAAGGTAATAATAAATACATTTAAGGTCGTTTTCTTCAATTTTTTCAACTTATGTTCTTTCTTTCCAAATCTTTGATCAAATATGTGAAATAGATAAAGACCTAATGGAATGGCCTCCAAATTATCATAAAAGGGACAAAATGACCCATGAATTTTCAATTGGGACAATTAAGCCTTTTTATTCTCAATTTTGGGATATTATAGCC
>AWUE01020149.1:0-18101 GCA_001974825.2 Corchorus olitorius | reverse complement strand
GTGCAAATAGGTCCCTCAAGTGAAAAAATGAATAATTGAAGGGGAGACAGCAGGGGCAAGGATTCTTTTATATACATGCACTTCAAATGAAAAAAAAGGAAAATTTATAATTTGGCCCCCCAAATTGCCAAGAATTCTTTTATATATATGCATTTCAACTGAAAAAACTGGAAAATTTATAATATGGTCCCCTAAAATTTTATAAATTGATTCTTTTTAAGAAATCTTGTAATATAAAATGGAAAATATTAATAGATTTTTATATTTTTTTAAAATTTAATCAATAATTAAATTTTCTTTTTTTTTACCATTCAACATTTAATCATTTTTAATGTAAAAATTATCATTTTGTTGAACTTTTTCTTTTTAGCTCTTTAAAATAATTCTTTTTCTTTTTAGCGTCTTAAAATAAGTTATCTTTCATGAGTCATATAAACACTCTAATAATAGTACTATGTTTATGTAAAAAAAGAAATGGTATTGAATTTTCTTATTTTACACTATAGTTTTATTATTTTACCCAATTATCTTGGCCCCCCCAAGAAAAATTTTCTAGTTTCGCCCCTGAACGACAGGGACCCAATTGCTCCATTAACTCCATTTCAAGGACTCAATTGCTCGTTTTTTCACTTGAGAGACCTATTTGCACATTCTCTACCAGTTTAGGTCTGTACTTTTACCTAATATGGACTGGTCTCATTGGACTGGAGAGGAGCCAGATCCCAAAATTAGAAAGCTATGATAAAAAGTAAAATTTCATTATATGTAATTTTTAGTAACCATGTATTATAAATTTGATAACCTTCGTTATTGATAAAATGGTTATTAACTTCAGTGTTTACTATTTTAATTATATTTAAATCGTATAACTTCAATTTTCACTTTTCATAAACATTGATTTAAAATACATGGAATATACATATCATAATTTCCTGTAAAGCTTACTATAAATAATAATGTGATAATGATAAGTTAATTATGTTACCTATGTTGAACTAAAGACTCGATTTTTTAATCAAGTTGATAATGCTAACGTGTTTAAATTTAATTGTTAATTGCATCAAGTTGACAAATTTTTTCAAATTTATATCGGATAAATATTGTGATGTTTATTTTGTTTTATCAGACAAATATTTTGGTGTTTATTAATATTGTTAATTGTAGTACTTGATATTGATAATGCAAAAGTTATTATTCTTTAGTTATGCTAAAGTTAATAGGAAAACTATAGAATACACTCTCAGTCAGTAGAGTTTAGTATATTACACATGCGGAATTTAAGGGTTGACATATTGTGTCCTTTAGTGAATAGTTAATTTGAACTTCAAAAACAAAAATAACTAAGAAAATGGGTAATAAGGAAGTAAGTAAATTAAACCCTTTGGATGTTAGCATAAAGATAATTGTGATAGCATAAAGGAAGTCCAGCCAAAATTTGTGCTATTGTTTTAATTATCCAAAAAAAAAAGTCCAGCCAAAATTGAAGTCCATCTGGGAAAATATTTAATTAATCAATTAATATAATGATTATTGTAATATTAAGGGTATTTTAGAAAATTTCCAATTAAAAGTATAATGACTAAAAAGAATATTAATTAAAAAATTATTATACTATAATATTAAGGGTATTTTAGAAATTTCCAAATTAAAATTTTTGAGTTCGTGATTTTATATAGTAGTAAGATATATATATATATATGTGCCGAGCTACCCGACGAGCTTCGGATCAAGTAGTGGAAAGCTCGAGCTCGGCTCGATAAACTACTCGAGCTACCCGAGCTCGAGCTCGACCCGACAGTACCCGAGCCGAATTCGAATTTTCTTCGAATCGAGCCTGAATAGCTTGCGAATAGTCCTGTATCGCTTACACCCCTAGTAGTAGGTATGTAAACACTTCAAAGTCAACATCCATGACATGGAAAATCAATGTAATTTTCCATATTTCATTCCTTTAATATCTTCTCCATTATAGACTTTGCAAAATTTTCCATATTCAAAGGCTAGCTTAACATTTTCCAAATGAATTTTCCATTTTCAAAGGCTAGTTTTCGATTAACGTTCTTGACTGAACAAAACGTGGACTGATTTTTGAATAAGAAATACTAAAAGAAGTTAAGGGGCATCATGTATATATGAAAAACATGGAAGACTAAAGAATGGCATGTTCTGGCCAAAAAAAAGAATGGCATGTTGAATGCGTTCTCTACAGCACACAAAATTACAAGATTCACGTTAGTTATTAGCTTCTCCTTTTTTCATATTACTAATTACAAGCTTTACCTCAAAAAAAAAATCTTCCGCTTAGAGAAAAAAATGAATTTTTCAGTACAGTTCTTGGAAAATAAAATCTGCATAAAAACTTCTAAAGTTTAGACTTTATTAGACTAGAATCTTAGAGATCGTTTGGTATTGTTTTCGTTTTTCTGTTTTTTGTTTTTGTTTCATTTTCGTTTTATTTTTATTGCGCGGTCGATTTTTTAAAACAAAAACATGTTTAGATAGTTCCTCCAATATCTTATTGAAATTGGATTGACACTAAAACTAGATTTATCCAGCTCAAAAAGCATTCAACTTACTCAAACGAAGAAGTTTCCTTAATTTCCTACATTACACATTTTCTCATTGCATCTTTGAATGCGTCAAACGTTTTTTCACTATTGCTAGTCCCACCCAAGCTCATTAAATTTTGCTATATAAACCCCATTCATGCAAACCGGCTAGCTACATCCTCAAAACAAAGAAAAGATTTCTTTTGTTTAACCAAATAACCTCCATTATGATCATGGCCATGAAACTCAAATTAACCCTCCCTTTGGTTCTCCTAATTGTTTTCTTGAGCTTCACGTTACTAGTTTCGACTCCACAAGCTCGTAAGTTTGCTCCGAACCATCTACGCCATGCCATTATGGAATCCGGCAGCCCTAGCGGAGGAAGGCAAGGTCGAATTCGACTTGATAAAGTTTTTGAAGCTCTAGATCTTCTGGGAATTAAGGATACAGGACCAAGTCCTGGCACAGTAGGGCATTGATACTATGAAGTTGTTAATGTTGAAGGCTTAAGAATAGAAATTACAATTTGTAACGGTTAATTGAAACTTGAGAAAATTAAGCTGTTTGACTTGGATATTGTATAAGGTTCAGAAATAAAGGAGGAAACTAAAACATCAAATTCATGTGTTTTCTTCCTTTTGATTTTTTTTTTGGTACAAGTTTTCTTGCTTTTGTATTGTATAGCTATTAGCTAAAGTCTCCAAATTAATATAGTATGCTTTTCCATTCCAATATATATACCATTAGAGCTGGCAATTGGGTGGGTTTGGGCGGGTTCGGGTTAAGTCGGGTTCGGGTCGGGTCGGACTCAGATTTGGATTTGATTTCGATTTGATATTCAGAGTCCGATCTGGATTCGCCTCACTGATTCAAGTGTAAGCTCTTTTTAAAGATTTTTTTAAATAAAAATAATTGTTTTATCTTTTATATTATAAGTTTATTGATAATATATAATATAATAATATAATATAACATTATGAGTGAGGATCCGTTGTTTTACACAATTTCTTAGCCATTGGATCTATTGAAAGGACCGGACAAGATTAAATCTAATTTTTTAACACATTTCTCTCTCTCTCCTCACTTAGAACTCCCACACGCTTCATTTCTCTCTTCCCTTTTTCTCTCTCATCGAAATCTTCTCTTTCTTCTCTCTATCCCACAATGTTTCATAAATTTCCAGTCTTAAAAGCTGGCTTTTTTCCTTTTCCACAATCCTACTTAATTGCTTTGATTTTGGGCTTTCCATCAGATTTTTTAGTTGAGAAGCTGGCTATGTCAATTTATTTTGTATTTGGAAACATACTTGTCAAAAATTTCCATCATCAATCTGGTAAAAAGCACTGAATATATCGTGTTTCCTCCTTTCTTTCTTTCCTTTCACTCTCTCATCTTTCTACTGATGTATTTGGAAACATAGTTGTTAATTTCCAGCCAACATCTTTTTCATTCATAATTCCCAACGGAATCTCATGGACTTACATAGAACACCAATCCATCAAAATCTCATCAAGCCACAACGGGTTTGTCTAGGGGGAAGGATTTTTTCAGAATGGATTACATGGCTTCAAAAAGAATGATTTTTGGACTGGAAAAAACATGGTGGAATAGAGGGAAAAAAAAAGGAAAATTTCAAGAGAGTAATAGAGCGCGTGAGAGTTGTTGTAGGTGAGGGAAGGAGAGAAATGTGATATCAAAATTAGATTTAATCTTGTCCGGTCCTTTCAATAGATCCAATGGCTAAGAAATTGTTAAAAATTACACCCTATGTAATTGGATCCTCACTCTAACATTATTATCAATATATATAAAGATTGAATAATTGTTAAAAATTACTAACAAATGATTAATAGCGAAAGAACAGTCTCATCCATAAAGACATTCAGAGAGTCCCGAAAACTCGACCACTCATTGAAAAATGAAAACTCTTCTTCATATAGACTACGGTCACCGACCATTATTAAGTGGTGTGCAACATTTAAATTAATTGAATTAAATATAAAATACATATACTTTATTACTAATTTAAATTAATTAATGCTAATCAATTCTAAATTATTGCAAATTAAAACAAACTAAACATTAAATCAAACAAATAATTAAAATGAAAGTCTTAAATTAAACAAATTAAAAGCTGATAGACCCTTAATTGAACCACTAAAGAATTTTGGGGATTGAACTGAACTAAAATAAGAGACTAGATTAAACAAGGATAGAACTTTCGGTTTAAACCTTTGTTTCTGTTTCATCATCTGCTTTTGTAGACTCTTTATTTGTTTAAAAAAAATTAAAATTTCATGTACTTAATTAATTATACTTTAATTAGTTATAAGGGTACTTTTTAGTCTTTTGCTTTAAGTTATATATATATATATACATATATATATATATATATATATTTAATAGTTTAACACTTTTTATATTGATTAATGAATCATTTAATTGTGATCATTATTATATAAATAAATTTTATTATATTCATATATATAATAGTTTTATTTAATAGTAAAAGGAAATATGTTTTTTCTAACCAATAAAATATTTTATTTTATAAATTATTATTAAATTCAAATTATTTCGGGTTCGGCCTCGGGTCGGGCTCGAGCTCGAGCTGCCTCGGATTCAGATATTTTCGGGTTCAGATAATTTCGGATTCGGGTTCGGGACGTTGACTTTTCTGGTTAACTCGGGTAATTTCGTGTTCGAACGGATTTCGGGTTTCAGGTTCATTTTGCCAGCTCTATATACCATCCTCCTGATATATATATATAATATTAATTTATAACAAGTGTGTTAGGTTTTTTGGTACAAGTTTTCTTGCTTCTTTTTTTTTTTTTCCAATTTGGACTTGGGTTTACATGTGAAGATGCATATTGAATCGAGTTTTAAGAATAAGCATGTTATAACTCTTACAAACATAGGAGAAAAATAAAAATAGATTAGTTATCTCAATCCTGATGAAAAATATATTACGCCTTTTACTAATTTCGGTAGAGTACGAAAATAATATTTAAAAAATAAATAAATAAAAATAATAAGAAAATAAATAATAAATATATTCACACTATAGTATTTTGTTCCAAACTTCCAATCTCGTTATGATATTTATTCTCGATCACATGCAGCCAAAAAAAAACTTATTCTCGAATCTCGATCACAATTCACAAACATCTTTTTTCTACTAAACAAAATTGAATTAAGTTATTCTGTTACAAATGGCAACGACCCTAAATTAATTAAAAAAAAGGTAAAAACCTTTTTAAGTATAGCATTAAAAAAAACAGGAAGGGTTGGGATTAAATTTGGACAAAAATAACAATTTTTCATTCATTAAATCGGCTCAACTCCAGATTAATCGAGATTTAATGTATTTATCAGATATCATAAGGATTTATGCAAAAGAAAAAAAGTTATTAATCTAATGCTTGACGTGCTTTGAATTAGACGTAACAATATTTGAATTGAAGGTGAGAAAAAAAAAATTTTCCTCGAAGCCCCGGAAAGGCTACACCCCGGCTATCAGCGTGAGAAGCGTCCATGGCTTTTTGGGGAGGATCATGGTAGACTTCAAAGTCTCCATCCAAATCACAGCCCAGCTTCGATAGTTTTTCAGCACAGAAATTCCCTTCTCGCAGAGTATGTTGGCACTAACACTGCCATTCCCAACTCAACATCTCCTTAATATCCATCGGTAACGTCCCAAACGATGGAACTCAACATCATCCGAAGCAAGAAGATCCAGAATGACCTTAGCATCAACCTCACATATAATCGCTCGAAACCTCTCATGCCAAGCAAGTTGCAAGCCCAAACGTAGAGCATGTAGCTCCGCTACAACGTTAGAGCAAACACCCAAGTGAGCAGCAAAACCAATTGGTCAGGCCCCTGACGAATTTCTGATTACCCCTCCGGCTCCAGCAACACCAGTATTTCCCCTAGCAGCACCATCAGTATTAAGTTTCACCACCTCCAAAGAAGGAGGTTTCCAAGATATACAAGAATCTTTACAGACCGTAGAAGAAGGCTCTGACATTACATCATGGACCTCCCTAGCAGTACCTGCAATGTTGATTAATAAAGCATCCAAGGTAGCAGTATCATCTAGCTGAAAGAACAACCTACAACGAGTAGTCCAAATACGCCACAAAGTAGTAGCGAATAAGGTTACTTGAAAGGCCGACTTGCTTGAGATATCCAATCCATTTCTCAACCATTCATCAACAGGTAGTTGGAAGAAATCTGAATTCAAAGAATCAGGCAACATTTTCACCCAAACTTGCCTTGCTTTCTCACAATCTCGCAAAGCATGTAAAACATCCTCCTCACCACTATGACAAATAGGACAGGCTACTGACACATAGAGACCCCAAGAATGTCGCAACCCATTTGTTACAATACGACCCCTCCAAACCAGCCAAAGAAAAAACACCCAACGCATATGAATTGGCAATTTCCAGATCAATTCATACTCGCAGGAAGCAGTAGTACCAAAGGACTCTTTCAAAATAGCCAAATAGGCAGAACGAGTGGTGAAAATACCATTGGAGGTACCATTCCAAACATAAGCATCTCTCATATTAACAACTTTAGGGAGAGGATAACCCAAAATACAAACAACAATATCATAAGGCAATTGAGCAAATAGCATATCCACATTCCAACTACCATTCTGATCCATGAAGTCACTTACCATTAAAGTTGTATCCATGAAAGGCGGCAGAGAAACATTTGAATCAATTAATGGTTCCGCAAGCCATTTATCCATCCAAAAACGAACAGTCTAACCACTTCCCACTCTCTTCTTTAAACCACGAGAAAGCTCCACCAAAGCTCCAGACCTCTCCAAGATGAAGACCAAGTTAACTTTTTCGCCCCAGCCTCTTTAACAAAATCAAAGATATCACCTTGAATTCTATATTTAGCATGCATACACCTCACCCAAAGGCTTTGTGGTTGATTAAGAAACCGCCAAGCAGTTCTTTGGAGGAGAACACGATTATGATACTCCATCTTCCGTAAGCCGAGTCCTCCATATTTTTTGGGTCTACAAACCTTATTTCATCTAACGAGATGAAGAGCTTTCTTTCCTTCCGAACCAACCCAAAGAAACCTTCGGTTGAGCATATCTAGGTTGTTATGACAACTCATAGGTAATTTGGTCGTCAACATAGTATAAATCGGAATAGATGAAGTAACCGAACTTACAAGTTGAGCACGACCAGCTAGGTTGAGGAACTTGGATTTCCATCCACTAAGCCGAGAATTCACTTTATCAATTAACTCACGGTACAAAGAACCTCCAGCTTTCTTATGCACTAAAGGAATTCCCGAATATTTACCAAGATCAGTAGTAATATTGATGCCCAGAATACTACTAACAAGCCGTCCATTCCCATTTATACATCCTAGACTTATCCAAGCTAACTTTGGCACCAGAAGCAATACAAAACTGATCCAAAAATAGTAAATAGTAAACCTTAGACTGGAATGTATACCTTCCCTTTCGAGATATATAGTGTTGAACTTGCCATATATATAGACTTTTTGGTATTTGAGTTTGATAGGGATTGAACCCATAGCCATGAAACTAAAATTCCAACACTCTACTACCAAATCAAATTTGATGGCTATATATAAATTTGATACTATAGTGTTCCCCCACCACATATAATTCCTGGATCTCCTTTGTTTCCGTATTAGATAGTTAGCCAGCGAAACCGACTTTGGGTTTTCATTCCTAATCTCAATTCTGCTATATTGTTTTTTTTTTTTTTTTACTTGGTATAGTAGAGAATTATATTGATTTCAAATGGAAATGACTTCGACTTCAAGTGTGGAGATTGATGAAGATAGTGACCAGAATAAAGGAAGCATGTGGGATTTGGAGCAGAAACTTGATCAGCCCATGGATGAGGAGGCTGGGAGGCTTCGAAACATGTATAAGGAGAAGGTATGCTTCAATATTTGATTCTTTTTTATTAAATTTCCTCTCTTTATGACTTGTTGAAATAAACTAGGTGTTGATTCATGTTAATGAAACATTACTTTATTAGGGGAATTTATATTTGGTTCATGGTAATAAAACATTACCTTATTAGGGGAACTGATTCAAAGGCTTTCTGTGCATCATATTAAATTTTGCAACTGGGATGCATCAGGGATTTCTCTGCCTTTGTCATATATCATTTGGTTTTTAGTTTTATTGAATAATTAGATTTTGACAATATTATATAGTTTCTGATCTGGTTTGAATGAATTCCTATAGAAATGCTCTGCATTATTGCTAATGCGGTTTGCATTCCAAAGTCTTGGAGTGGTTTATGGCGACTTGGGTACTTCTCCCTTATATGTTTTCTACAATACATTTCCTGATAAAATTGAAGATCCAGAAGATGTTATTGGAGCTCTTTCGTTGATTATATACTCCCTCACACTTATCCCGCTTCTCAAGTACGTGTTTCTAGTGTGTAAAGCAAATGACAACGGTCAAGGTGAGCTAATATATATCAGTATATATTATGTAAATTTACCCTGAGCTGTGGTTTTCATAAGGAAAAATGCTTATGAATAGACATGCAATTAATTTCTGATGCAGGTGGAACTTTTGCTCTATATTCGTTGCTTTGTAGACATGCAAACATAAAAACAATACCTAATCAACACAGAAGTGATGAGGAGTTAACAACATATAGTCGTTGTACATTTCATGAAAAATCATTTGCTGCTAAAACTAAGAGATGGCTGGAGAAATATGTATCCAGGAAAAATGCACTTCTTATTCTTGTCATGGTTGGTACATGCATGGTCATTGGTGATGGAATACTCACTCCAGCAATATCAGGTATTTTCCTTCTTTTTTTTCTCTTCTGTTTCACATCCAAGGACTGGAAAAAGGGATATCAAGCTGCCTCACCCAGTCTTTGTTAGTTTATTCTTTTTGTTAATGACATGCTTTTTTTTTTTGGGGCAGTTCTTTCAGCAGCTGGAGGCATCACAGTAGACCATCCTCACATTAGCGAAAGTATATCTCTCTCTTGATTAGAAATTTAGACATGATCACTCTTTCTTCCTACTCTCATTTTGGAGCTCTTTTTCTTTCATATTTGGTTCAACGTCTTTACTACTTTTTTTTTTTTTCCATTATGCAGGTGTTGTTGTGGTTGTTGCTGTTGTAATATTAGTATGTTTATTTAGCATGCAGCATTACGGTACAGATAAAGTTGGGTGGCTCTTTGCCCCAATTGTACTCATTTGATTTCTTTTAATTGGCGGCATTGGCATATATAATATTTGGAAGTACGACAATAGTGTTCTAAAAGCTTTTTCACCTGTGTATATATACCGATATTTTAAGAGGGGAGGGAAAAACGGATGGATCTCCCTTGGAGGTATTATGCTTAGTATTACAGGTAAAAATGATTATCAGTTTTCATAAAAGTCTTCACTGAAATTGGTGGATATATATGATTTTGATGACTATTAAATCGTTATAGGCACCGAGGCACTTTTTGCAGATCTAGGCCATTTTCCAGTTGCAGCTGTGCAGCTTGCTTTTACGGTAGTTGTATTTCCTTGCCTTCTTCTAGCATATTGCGGACAAGCTGCCTATCTTGTGCATAACAGGGATCATGCAGCCGATGCATTTTATCGCTCTATCCCAGGTTTGTTAATTTGCATATCTATTTTCTGGTCAACAAATTGTGGGTCTATTTGCTCATTCTAAGTAGTTGTTATATATGATGCAGATAGCATATATTGGCCAGTTTTCGTCATTGCTAATATTGCTGCTGTAGTTGCAAGTCAAGCCACCATATCAGCAACATTTTCAATTATCAAGCAAGCTCTTGCACTTGGTTGTTTTCCACGAGTGAAGATTGTACATACATCAAAGAAGTTCGTTGGCCAGATATATGTCCCAGATATTAATTGGATACTTATGGTCCTCTGCATTGTTGTTACTGCTGGATTCAGGAATCAAAGCCAAATTGGAAATGCTTACGGTAAGTTATTATACTTCTTGTTTTGTTTTGGCATATATGGTGAAACCTGTCCAGTGGGAAACATCTCGTTCTAGAATATATTTTAAGTCGTACAAGATTTGGAATAAAAATTATCAGGGATCGAATCGTGGTCACTGGAACTAAGAGTTCAGCACTCTACCACCATATTGATTTTGGTATATCAATTGTTTGTATGCCTGTATCTTATAGAGAGAGAAAAAAAAAACAAAAAAACTGCACTCAGTTTCTTGGTAATTTATGTTATTGCAGGGACAGCTGTGGTGATTGTGATGTTGGTAACCACATTACTTATGACTTTAATCATGATTTTGGTGTGGCGCTGTCATTGGATTCTTGTCGTCCTCTTCACTGCCTTGTCCTTGGTTATAGAGTGCACATACTTCTCTGCTGTGATCTTCAAAATTGATCAAGGTGGGGCCGTTCCCCTTGTTATTGCAGCAGCCTTTCTGCTAATCATGTATGTTTGGCATTATGGTACAATTAAGCGATATGAGTTTGAAATGCACAGTAAGGTTTCAATGGCATGGATTCTTGGGCTTGGCCCCAGTTTAGGACTTGTACGGGTTCCTGGAATTGGACTAGTCTACACTGAGCTACCAAGCGGTGTGCCTCACATATTTTCCCACTTCATAATTAACTTACCTGCAATCCATTCAGTTGTTGTTTTGGTCTGTGTCAAGTATCTTCCTGTATACACTGTCCCGGAAGAAGAAAGGTTCCTTGTAAAGCGGATTGGACCCAAGGATTTCCACATGTTCCGCTGTGTTGCTAGGTATGGCTACAAAGACCTTCATAAGAGAGATGATGATTTTGAGAAAAAGCTGTTTGATAGCCTCTTCATGTTTGTACGGCTTGAATCAATGATGGAAGGGTGTTCAGATTCAGATCATGAATATAATATTGATGATGATACCACCATTTCATCTGTGGATTCGATAATTGTCCCTGTCAAATCTCCAGTGCATGCAAATTATATTGTCGACAGATCGTTTAGGCAAGCAAGCAGCCAGACCGAGACTGATGATGAGTTAGAATTTTTGAAGAGCTCTAGGGATGCAGGGGTGGTGCACATTCTGGGAAATACAGCGGTGAGGGCAAGAAGGGATGCCAGATTTTGCAAGAAAATAGCTATTGATTATATATATGCATTTCTTAGGAAGATATGTAGGGAAAATAGTGTGATTTTAAATGTTCCTCATGAGAATCTCTTGAATGTTGGGCAGATTTTTTATGTATAAGTTTTTGCCATTTTTAATGGATTAATTAAGGGCAAAGGTAATTATTTGATACACCGGCAGTGTAAATTTTGGATTCCACAAACGGCTTGTGGAGTTGACACATGTCAATTTTATGAATTAATTAAATTTTAAATATTTCAATCTAGTCCTTGGGGGACACATATCACCCTTCAAGACCCACTTGTGCAGTCTGCTAAACTCCACTGACAGTGTATTATATATAATCAGACAGATATTCTGCGAAAAAAAAAAACACTTAGATCCGAGCAATATAAACAAGAAGAAGATATATAACATTTTCCTTGGAAGAAGATAGTTAATCGGCAAATCACGCCTCGAGACTCATCATCATCCATATGTTTCTTGATGGATTTTCATAAGTATAAACAAGAACAAGATATATAACATTTTCCTTGAAAAACAACAATTTGATAATCTGCAAATCATACCATCTTCAAATCAGATCCTTCCATAGACGATAGGCTTCAATATACTAAATATATAAAAAGGGTTTTAGTTCATTTCACCAGCCTTCCAATCCACTTTATAAAAAAAAATTAGATTTTTAGAATTCTTCCCTTCCTTATGGCGGCAAGCCTCTGGGATTGGGGGTGTTGCAACCTACACAATTGAACAAGGGATTTTTCATTCATATGGTTGCAATTTTTTTTTATTGAACGTGAATTTGGAGAAAGGAAAATTTATATAGATTGATTATTCTCTTGACCAAAGAAGAAAGAAACCATGGCGTTGTCCTCCGTATTGCAATTAGCAACAGGAACAAAGAAAGAACGCAAACAGGAGATCAATTAAAAAAAAGAAAGATAGAGACAATGAGAAGTAATAGAGTTTAAGAATAAGTGTAGAATAAATTTAATGAAAAGTTTTTGATATTTGTTTAAGAGGGATTTTAAAATTTATGTTTTATTGATTGATGAGGTGTCAATATTTGATGAGTTGACCGTGTATAGAAACAATACACTGTCAGTGCATCAAATATTAATCTTATACATAAACCCTAAGAGAAATTACTTTTTTATTCTTTCTACCATATTTAGATAAACACTATAAGTTTCGAGTTTCATGGCAATGGGTTCAGGCTTGGACCTAGTTTTTTTTTTGGCACCAAGAAAGCAAGGCTTGACCTAGTTTATGACTGGTAAATGTCCCTCGAATTGGACTCGAATACATATATAAATACTACTCCTTCCCATTCAAAATAAGTGAAACACTAGGAATATTGCACAGACCAAGACAATGATTAGTTGGTTTTAAATTTAGTAAAAACTTACTTAAAATGACATAATTACCCTCTAAAAACGTTTATAAACAATTAATTAATAAATCTTCTCTCCCTTCCCAACTTTCCAATACCACTTAAAAGTTCAACCACTTTAATTAATACTTAGGGGTATATATGGAAAAAAGAGTAAAATTGCATTGGTTTTGGAATTGTTTCACTTATTTTGAAAGGCTGTAAAAATTGAAATATTTCACTTATTTTGAATGGGAGGGAGTAGTAATTTGTCACGTGGGTTTGAAAATTTTATTGAAATCAATTTTAAGTTATCTATTGTGTAAGCATTTTACCAATAATGAAAATTATTAAATTGCAACACCCTAATGAAGACTAAGGAAAGATACAGATTAATGGTCAATGACGTTAATCTACGTCATCTATTTATAAGTTGGATATTGATTGATGCCAAGGATCAAATCCTTTTATTCCAAAAGTGCAATTGTCTTGAAATTGGAATATCTATTTAATTGTTTCTTTAATCTCCCTACTAGTTTAATTTGTGTTTTATTTAGTTTAATCAATTTCTTCACAAAACCCCCATTTTAGATTAATTCACAACTTTAGGAAAGATAATTAAAAAGATAGTTCTCTGTGGGATCGACTCGTACTTACCCTATCCATAGGTTATGTATGATTTTATTTTTGGTGGAATACGACACCCATCACCTATCAACTAATTTCGGACCTATCATTATAAATAATTTTGGTTTAATCTATTATGGAAGTTATAAAATTACAATAATTGTTTACTAAAAAAATAACCTATGAAGGATATCAATGTTATATATTCCCTAAGAAAATTTAGCAACCGCTAATTATAAATAATTGGGAAAATTTCTAAAAGGGACAGTCTACTAAGAATTTTTATTAATTGATACAGTGAAAATATATAATTACCATGGACGAATGCAGTATGGGGCACTGGGGGCACGTGTCCCCACTGAAATCCTTCAGTCCCTTTGATATGTATTAAAAATAAATTTGAGGTGGTTTATTTCTGTAGTTGTGCTCCCACTAAATATGATAAAATCCAAAAAGTATAGAAAAAAACTAAATAATTTATACATCAACTCCAAACACAATAGTTATTTTCTATGACTAATCTCACTTTGGTCACATGTATCTTTTGTTCTTTTATATTTTAAAATTTCATTTTTATCCTTCACAAGTTATAGCTAACTCCACACTCCTTTCCAGACTCTTATATGTCTTACTAGTATTCACCTCTACGTGCGTTGCACGTGACACATTGAGTTTAAATTAAATGACAATTAAAATAATAATAATTCCATGTTAGTGTTCCTTTATTTTACAAAACTTTAAATTCTTGTTACACACTCTTAAACTATCAATAGACACTCAAAAATAGAACCAGGTCAATCACAACAATTAAATTTTAAATAAATTTTTAACTTGCTTATTTCTTAGAATAAAGTATAGTACTCCATTAGATAGTATCCGGATTACAAACGCATAAGGGTAGACCCTCATACCACACATGATCATCATTTAGACCATAGTCTAATTTAGATAACCGATGTGTCAAGAAATTTGCATCACGCTTTACATGAGCAAAGTTACACTGAACAAAATAAGAAGACAAATCTAAAACATCATCGAGCAAGCTTCCACCCTTCCAATAAGATCTTCTGCCTTTCGAAATCTCTCTAATTGTCATCAGAGAATCAGTCTCCAACAAATACCTTTCCACACCATATTGAATATAATTAATTATTATGCAAGTTATTTTAACTTAATTAGTTTTTAAAGAATATGAATAATTAATGATTATGCAACTTATTGTAACTTTTAAAATTTAGAGTAACGATAATAATAAGTTTATTAGTTTATATTATAATTGGGTTAGGTCCAAACCCACCAAAAAGTTTCCCATTTTTTAAAATTAAAATGGTAAAAAAATATGGGTAATTATTTGATACACCGGCGGTGTAAATTTTTGACTCCACAAGCGGGTTGTGGAGTTGACACATGTCCATTTTTTTAATTAATTAAATTTTAAATATTTCAATCTAGTCCCTAGAGGACACATGTCACCCTTCAGGACCCGCATGTGTAGTTTGCTAAATTCCACTGACGGTGCATTGAATAATTTTTCAAAAAATATTTGTGAAAATATTGAATTTAATTAAAAAAATAGAGTTTTTAGTAAAAATAAAAATGTAAAAGTTTATACAATGTCATTTAAAAAATATACTTAAAAAATTATAATATATCTAAGTTTTGCAACTAAAATAGTAAAATGGTAAAATAAAATAGTTATAAAGAGATTAGATTTACTTAAAAAATTCTAATATATCTAAGTTTTTTATTAAAATAGTAGAAATAAAATCTATACTATATATAAAAGTACGAGTTTTGTAAAACTTTTGAATCAACTATTATACCCTTATTTTTCTAATTGAATTGACCATTATACTCTTATTTTTCAAACATATTTCTTAAATGCCATTACTTAACTATTATAGTTTTATTCTACTAAAAACTCTATTTTTATTCGATTAAATCTAATATCTTTATAATTACTTTATTTTTACCATTTTACTATTTTTTTTTCAAAATATACAGTTTTATTCTACTAAAAACTCTATTTTCATTTAATTAAATTCAATATTTATAATTATTTTATTTTTAACATTTTAATTTAAAAAGTTATTATGATTGACATCTTACTATTTGATAGTTTATAATAATGTATTATAATTAAAATTTATTATTTCCCTAATGTGCAATTATTTTATTTGACTTATAATTAATTTTTTGCTTGATAAAAACTTGCTGTATAATTAAAAAAAATCTAACATTCTTATAACTATATCATTTTTACCATTTTACTATTTTAATTAAAAAAACTTAGATGTATTAGAAAATTTTAAATATACTTTTATAGTTTTACTCAACTAAAAACTCTATTTTTATTTAATTAAATCTAATATCCTTATAACTATTTTGTTGTTATCATTTTACTATTTTAATTTAAAAAACGTAGATATATTAGAATTTTTAAAATATATTCTTTTACAATTTTTTTATAAATAAACTTTTACAGTTATTCTACTAAAAACTCTATTTTTATTCGATTAAATTGAATATTTTTAATAAATATTTTATTTTACCATTTTACTTTTAAAAGATTGGAGATTTTTTTTGGTAGTTATGGATCAATTTCAATTATTATATAAACTAACAAAAGTATTATTATCAAGTTTAAAAGTTAAAATAAGTTGGCTAATCATTAACTATTCAAATTTTTAACAAATTAAGTTAAAAATTTATTTAAAATCTAATTATTGTGATTGACTTTGTTTTTCTATTTTTGTAGTGTGTATTGGTAGTTTATATCTTGTTCTAAGTCAAATCAGTCAGGTAATTTTCTCGAGTCATTCGGGTTTCGGCTCATCTAGGTTCAGGTCTACTTGGTATTGGGTCAAGCGGATTTGAGTTTTGATCTCGGGTCATTCAGGTTTTGGATTTTTAGGGTCTAGATTCAAGTTAATTGGATCAGCCTTGAATTTTTTAACTACAGGTGAAGTTTAGCAAACTGTATATACGGGTTTGTCATGTCTGAATAGGACGGGTTTGGGTCGTTTACCTTTTTTGGTCAAATCGGGTTATCTCGGATTGGACGAGTTATCGGGTTCAGATCCGATTTTGACAGCTCTACATATATACTAATTAATTTCAATTATTATTTTAATTTTCATTTAATTTAAACACGAGTATCACGTGCAATGCACGTGGAAGTGGAGACTAGTAGTTATAAAGAGATAAAAAAAAGTCTCCAATTTCTTAAAATTAAAATGGTAAGAATAAAATATTTATAAAAATATAGAATTTAATTAAATAAAAATAGAGTTTGTAGTAGAATAAAACAGTAAAAGTTTAAACAATACTATCATTTAAGAAATATATTTAAAGAAATTCTAATATATCTAAGTTTTATAATTAAAATTGTAAAAATTAAATAGTTATAAAGTGATTAGATTTAATTAAAAAAATTCTAATATATCTAAGTTTTTTTTAATTTAAAAAGTAAAAATGATAAAAATAAAATAGTTACAAAGATATTAGATTTAACTAAATAAAAATAGAGTTTTTAGCTGAGTAAAACTATAAAAGTTTAAATAATGGCATTTAAGAAATATTTTCGAAAAATAAGGGTATAATAGTCAATTCAAAAGTTTTACAAAACTCATACTTTTATATATAGTATAGATATACCTTTTTTTATTTGTTTAACTTAGGCCTTGTTTTTCGAAAAATAAGGGTATAATAGTTGTTTCGGGATGCAGTGGAGTTTTGTAGTTTCTAGGAACTTCTTTTCATAGGACCAGCTATGACATGGTCTCAAAGATGTGGGAGTGAGACTATATTTGAAAGACTTGATAGATGCTTTCCACCAGGAGTTGGTTAGATCGTTTTAGCTTCTCGTTTGTACATAATTTAATTAATTCTGTGAAGCCTAAACTAATTCTACTTAACATAGAATTTTATTAGAAATTGGAATTGGTATAGTTAAAGGAAAAATTGGTTGAAATTTAAAAGTTATGGACCAATTTGAGGAGATTAATAAAAGCACAAGGACTCTAGTACAATTTGGACAATTACTTTGAAATAAAAGAGACCCACTCCTTTCCTCTCATCTTTCCCGTCGCACCCTCCACCTCCATTTTCTATTTCTCTTTACAAGCTCTCTCCCTCTTCAATGCTCCAAGAAATTGAAGGTGAAATTAACATGCATCAATGGCACATTAAAGCCCTCACCAAATCTTCAAATTTCATGGTCTTAAAATCAAGTTTCATGGATGTTGAAGGTGAATTTGGATTAAAGGAGAGAGGTAAGTTTAAAGTGGAAATTTTGAACTAATGATATGAGTTCTTATGGATTTTAAGAATGGGTTTTAATTCATTGTTGTTATGGATATGTTTGAGGTTTAAGTTTCAATTTTTGAGAATGCTTGGAACTTGGAAGTGA
>AWUE01020148.1:0-24768 GCA_001974825.2 Corchorus olitorius | reverse complement strand
ACATTAAAAACTAAAAAAGGACACGTGTCATTATTTGGTGGATGGGGCACCGTGGGGTACAAAAAATGGGGGGAGAGGATTTTTATCCTCTTATCTTATTCCCCAAAAAAGAACTACTTAAAAAAAAAACTACTTCGGTTCTTGATTCTATGAATTATTTAAATTTCTTTGCTTATGGGCTCTTTAAGCCCGAATAAATTCTATCCAGCAATTTATAAAAGGGAACCATAGGCCCACTTTCAAACCCACCTGAGTTGAGCTATAGTACTAATTTGTTGGTTTAATCTTCATTGAGCATTCCTTCAAACTTTGGCACCAAATTGGACATTTAGCCTTTCTACTATGGCTGATGAGATTTTTATTACTATTAACATGATATTGAAATAAACTACACAATAGGAGGTAGTCCTCTTCTTTCCTAAATCCCACCCTATCTCTCACAGGTTTTATACTTAAGACCTCTCACAAAAAGTCTCAAGTGTTTAACCACTGAGTGTCCTTGGGGACAGTATGATTGATGAGATGTTTAAACTTTAACCACACTTTATCATTTCAAGATACAAGTAAAACATAAGACCTATTCATTATACTCTTTATCTTAAATCATAGAAAACCTTGAAAACTTGTTTACCAATTAACGGCTAGATCTTGTAAACTCTAGCATCAATTAAGAGAGCAATTCCAGGCATTACCACCTTTCATATTGAATTTCTTTAGCCTTCCGAAGAACATGACAAGGATGAGGATAAGCTTTCCCACGTTACTCCACCTCCCTACAAATCCAACGTATGTATCTCTACAAGAGTTGTCTGCTTTCAATTGTCTCTTACAACTATAACCAGTTGAGAACCCAACATTCCCATAAACACTGCAATAACAAAAATTAATAAGAATAAAAGGGGTGAAAATATGGAGAAGGAAAATTCCACAACCAGAAAAATTGACCAGAATTTTGTCCTACATGATATGTCATTGTTAGTCATCCCATGTTTTGTAGCAAACCTGCACTTAAATAGTGGTGGGACCAGTATACTGGACCAACCGTGTAAGAACACGTTATGGGAGACCAAATTTCGAGTAAAAACTCTATGGAGAATATAGTTTTGGAATATAATATCTATATCTATACTATATTAAAAAGTATATAGTCTTGTAAAACTTTTGAATCGCCCATTATACCCTTATTTTTCGAATATATTTCTTAAATGCCATTGTTTAGACTTTTATAGTTTTACTCAACTAAAAACTCTATTTTTATTTAATTAAATATAACATCCTTATAATCATTTAATTTTTACCATTTTACTATTTTAATTAAAAAAATTATATATATTAGAATTTTTTAAATATATTTTTATAGTTTTACTCAACTAAAAACTCTATTTTTTGGCCAAAAAAAACTAAAAACTCTATTTTTATGTGAAGCCTAAACTAATTCTACTTAACATAGAATTTTATTAGAAATTGGAATTGGTATAGTTAAAGGAAAATTGGTTGAAATTTAAAGTTATGGACCAATTTGAGGAGATTAATAAAAGCACAAGGACTCTAGTACAATTTGGACAATTACTTTGAATAAAAGAGACCCACTCCTTTCCTCTCATCTTTCCCGTCGCACCCTCCACCTCCATTTTCTATTTCTCTTTACAAGCTCTCTCCCTCTTCAATGCTCCAAGAAATTGAAGGTGAAATTAACATGCATCAATGGCACATTAAAGCCCTCACCAAATCTTCAAATTTCATGGTCTTAAAATCAAGTTTCATGGATGTTGAAGGTGAATTTGGATTAAAGGAGAGAGGTAAGTTTAAAGTGGAAATTTTGAACTAATGATATGAGTTCTTATGGATTTTAAGAATGGGTTTTAATTCATTGTTGTTATGGATATGTTTGAGGTTTAAGTTTCAATTTTTGAGAAGCTTGGAACTTGGAAGTGAGGAGAGAAGAACAATGGAAGCTTTGGATTTGATTTTGGGTAAGAATCTCTTCATTTGGTGTTGATTTGATGATATAAATGTTTTAAATTGTTTGGATTTGCAATAGGAATTTTTGGGAGTGTTTTGCAATGAATTTGGGAAGTGATTAATATTTTAAATAAGCATTTTTTGGGGCTGCAATTCCAGATTCCGGTGATAAATCCGGTTACCGGAAAAAAAATATAAAAAAAAGAAGAAGAAGAAGAAGAAGAAGAAGAAGAAGAAAGAAAAAAAAAAGGGAGAGCGCGTTTGGGCCGGCCTGGCGCGCGGCCCAGCGCCTAGGCCAGGCGCGTGGGCTAGCGCGGCCCAGCGCCCAGGCCAGGCGCGCGGGCCAATGCGGCCAGCGCCTAGGCCAGGCTTGGGCCCCAAGCCCAAGCAGCCAAAAAAAAAGAAGAAAAAAAAAAAACAAGCCCAAGCCCAATTTGAAATTAAGGAAAGGAAAGAGGAGGAAAAGAAAAGGAAAAATAAATAAATAAAAAGAAAATAAAAGAAATAAAAGTAAAGTTTTAGAACAAAGAATTGGATTTAATAAAATGGTAAGTAAAGTTACAATTTTACCCTTGGACGGGTAAAATTACTAAATCACCCTTAAGATGTTAAATTGCGAAATTTACCACTTGAAGAGGAATTCAAAGAATTCAACCACATCGGTTGTGATAATTTGTCCGAATAATTCTCGTGTTTCTCCGTCATATTTGTAGGACCATAAAATGTCCATTTTACCCTTCGAGTGGGTAAATTACTATTTTATCCTTAATTAATAAAAGTGTACTAATATATCTGAATTCGAATTCAACCATATTTATATTGTAGAATGAAGCAGATAAAGTATTGAAATTATCGATAAGCAGTAGAAAAACTACTTTACCCCTAGAAGCGAAAATGACCTTATTGCCCTTATGTATTATAAGTGGATAAATTTAACCTGTTGAGCCGCGATTTCGAATCCGACCGACTATTGTCAGCAACTATAACACGTAAGTAATACCATCGTATTCTAAGTGATAAAATTACAGAAATACCCTTGATATGTAAATTTACGATTTTACCCCTGTCAGGGCGATGCTTGTAATTAGCTTTCAGGATCATGCATTTGGGATTGGAAAGTTACCGTGTTACTCTTGATTGATAAAAATTACCATTATGCCCCTTAGTCGTAAAATTTACGCAATTACCCTTATTGGTTGAAATGAGAGGATTTGAGCTTGTTACTCACATCAATAAATTCATATGTATGTTATGGAACCAATAATAAGTGCAAATGACCATTTTTACCCCCGAATGAGTAAATTACAAATTTGCCCCTAGAAAAGGATTTGACTTATCTAATCACGTTAATTGAACATGTAAGGTTAGAGGATCGTCGTAACAGCTTTAAGATGTCAAAATTACTGTTTTGCCCTTGGTAGGCTAAAATTACCATTTTACCCCTGGTTGATTCTATTTGTTTTACAGTGGTTTATAAACTTTAATTATGATACTGGTTTTAATGATTATCTTGTGTTGCACGTGCTTCTCAATCAGACGCCTGAGGCGCTGATCGAGACATCGGCTAGGCTCACAGTGAACCGACTTTGGGGGTGTACGAGTCCCCTGAACTGTGAATGGGCTGTCCTCAACGGAGAACCCGTTGAGGAACTATTTTATTACTGTTTTATTAAATTGTTTTATAAATGTTTTTAAATAAATTGTTTTGGGTGCATTAGCGACCTTTGAAAATGGTTTTGAATTATCGGTAAGCATACGGGGACTCGTGGACTGGACGCAGTCCAGAGAGTACGTGTGGCTGATTTGGTGGTTTACTAGCTAGTAGTTAGACTTGATTGGCGAACCATGAGTTGAGTTTGGATCCTCATGGTTCGTCGCTCCAGGCCCGACACGCCATATTTATATACCAGTTTGGCGTGTGCATGGGGGAGCTAAACTGGGTGTGTTGCGGCCACCACGCAGTGCCGGACCCAGGCCAACGTCAGGGGAACGGGCTTGTTGTTGGGAAAGTTAGAAAATTGACATTTTACTGATTATTTGATGAGGATGATGATAATAAAAATGCCCCTGACGGTTCGGAAGGTTGACTCGGGCCAAGGTCACTTCGGATATGTTTTGATGGCAGCCCTTGGTTTTAAATCGAGAATTGGATTTATATACATGGTTTCGTATCACTGATCGGTTTTATTAAAATTGTTTTTTATGAACTGTTTTGGTTGTGAGTGCACCCCACCCTCTTCTGATTCTCTTTTGAGGGTGGCTCACTCACAGGGTACATTCGTGTACTCACCCCTCGTTTATTTGTTGTGTTTTCAGGGTAGTTAGGACTCTGCGATTCCTTTGACGGTCGAGTTAGTGGCGTAGGATATATTCACTACTCTTAGAGGTACTTCTCACTACATATCGGGTCCCACTGGCATTGTCTCTTTTCATTGTCAATATCGTGCCTTGTTCCTTGTTTTTGAATTTCATCTCTATTGTTGTTTACTCTATTGATATACGATTTTGATGTTAAATGTTTAAGCGTTTTTAATATTGTGTTTGATTTTGACAAATCCGCAAGTTCTTAATTTTTGACCTGACTTTTGACGCTTCGTGTTACTTTGGAATGCGTGACCGGCCGGCACGTGTTTCGAGGTGACACGGCGGTTGTCCGTGCTCGACTTTCGGGTCGGGGCGTGACAAATTCTGCTTCGGATCATTTGCCTCTTTTGATCCATGTTTTGAATAAACCCGTTGGTGCATCTGGTAATAGTAGTACGCATTTTCGCCTACATTTTTGGGTCAATTTAGTCCCCCTACTTGTGAAATTGGGTAAAAAAATTGAATGAATGCAACAATTTAAAGTGTGTAACAAACAAGAACAATTACAATTCTTTTTTTTTTTTAGAAGACAAGCAAGATATAATTAACTAGTTATGTGTAAAACCACGAGGAAAGAAACACCCCTAGCATCAGAATCCAACAGGTTCCTCATATCATCCATCAATAAAAAAAAATATATATATATATATATATATAAAGCAAATTTAAATCAACAAGGAAAGATAGAATTAGAGTTGTCCAAGGGTCGGGCCGCCCGCCCAAACCCGTAGGCCGCCTGATATTTGGGAGGGTTTGGACATAAATGTGAAGCCCGTTGGACGGGCTCGGCAAAAATTTTTAGGCCCGTTTAGAAAATGGACCGGGCTTGGTTTTGAGTGTTAAAGCCTGAAACCGGCCCGGGCCTGGCCTGTTTAGATAATAATAATATAATTTTTATATTACATTAAATTAATTAAATGAAATGATTAGATATGTTTTTGTTAAAAAATTATTAGTAATGTTAATTAGTTAAGTTTTGATTATTAAAAATATATATTAATTCATAATTACATAAATATATAAAGTAATAAAAAAATAATTAATTAATTAATATATTATTTATTTGGTAAACGGGCGGGCTTGGACGGGTATGGTCAAAGGTTTTAGTTATTTGGACGGGCTTGGCCAAGATGGGAGGCCAGTTTAGTTAGGTCGGATTGGATCTGGGCAAGCAATATGATTACTAATATCAAACAGAGTTTTGCTACATTACCAGAAAAATTGACCCGAAATTTGGTCCTTCATGACGTGTTGTTACACGATTGGTCCAACAAACTGGTCTCACCGCTATTTAAGTGGGGTTTTGCTACAAAACATGGGATAACCTCACATGACACATCATTTGGGACAAAATTCTAGTCAATTTTTCTGATTGTTTAGAATTTTCCTATCAAGCATAGTTTGGCCCCAAGCCCATGGACAGCTCTGGAATAGACAATAATTTATTAAAGACTGAAAAAAATTACAAATAACAGAAAAAAAATAAAAAAAAAGTGAACACTCAAACAAGGAAATGAAATCTACTAAATAGTCCTAATATGCAAAAATTTTCTCTTTCTCCATACATATATATATATATATATATACTATATACTATATACTATATACTATACATATTATTTGAAACACCCAATACAATTACTAAACGCCCCTTTTGAGGATCGATGAGGAGGCTCCATTTGAACTTTTTTTGTCATTTTCTGTCTTTTCTCATTTGCCAAATTACTAAGAAGACCCTAGGTTAGTTTCTAGCCAGTTCTTGCCTTTGAGCCCTTTTTTGTAATTATATGTTTCCTTTCACACAATAAATATTATAATAAATCTTATCCCTCATATCTCTACTTAATTATTCTACAAAATAAATAATATTTTCTTTTAAGTTAGAACAAAGTTGTTAGATAAGATAGCTAAGGATCAGGATTTGAGTTGAGTATTTCTTAATTTACAAAGAATTTTCTATGATTTGAGTTGAGTATTTCTTAATTTACAGAGAACTTTCAAGACTTAGTTAAGGCCTATGCTGTGTGGGAGCCCTTTTTAACGATATCTATTAATGCTATTCAACCCATGAATTACAATTTAGAATTGTAACATTAGTGGGTTAGCATCATAAACGTTTAAAAGCTCTGATATAAAATTTCTAAGTAAAAATTAAAGCTAAATCTTATACTGATGATATGATCAGTCCATTATAGACAAGACTGTTTTTAGAAAACATATGGACTTATTGGCCAGCCCAAAAACATAACAAATAGGGTTTATTTTAATTTGATAACAAAATCGAAAATGGTTAATCATCAAGTTATTGATTTGTTTTTCAATAATGTTAACTTAGTTAAAAATGCAATTTGTGAATTCTTAAGAGACTACAAACTATTTGTTTCCAGTGATGCAATGTCTTATCAAACAACTAATAACAATTTCTAAATGTTCATATGAAGAAGAGAGTAAACTTAGTTTTTGTTTTAAGTGCTACACACTTAATAACAATTCTTAAGCTATTGCACATGTCCATGTACAAACTAATATTTATTATTTATTGTTAATTTTAGGGCATATGCTCAATGCTAATAATATAGCCTTTTAAAGATACAACACATTTAAAATTATAGTACTTTCGAATTTTCCTACGCATCAAACAATTTAATTCGAATAGGAAATTGTTTAAAGAAGTAAATATTTGAACACCTGACGCGCCAGCGCGGGCCGATCCACTTGTGATTAATTATATGAGTTTCCTTCTATGTATTTTCCTATGGATTCCAGCCTTACCTAACTATTTTTTTTTTTTTGAAAGCCTTACCTAACTATTATACCATATATATAAGTATGAAAAAGATCTTATTTAATACTGCTGGAATGCATAACGCAGATGATTATATTCCATTGGAGGCAGACCAGGTAGAACCGTATATCCCTCCTTCTCCCTTTGTTTTTGGGGCTTCATCGCATCAACCAGGAAGAAAACAGAGAAAGTGGAAGAAGACTGCAAGAGTTGCGCATAAATACTCTTTTGATATATTGGGACCAGATTCGAACTCAAAGATTGGTCAGAAACGGAACCCAGGTATTCCCAATTATGATTTTTTCAATGTTGGAACTAGCAAGCGAGCTAAGGATCGAGATGGAGTAAAGCAGGAGGATGATGAGTTTGGAGCAGCCATTTACTGCACTAATGAAGCGGCTGCAGAGTCAAGGAATGGCAGTAAATGTTGGAATGCTGAAGATCAGAATGGTGGTCAAGACAATCAAACGGCCGGGATGGAGACAAAACATCCCCGCCGAGAACCATGAATCTGTTAGTTTGGAACTGCCGGGGACTTAGTAGTTCTCGAGCAGTTTTTTCCCTTCGTAGTTTAGTTAATTGTAATAATCCTAGTATTATTTTTCTTTCAGAAACTAAACGCTCTGCTTCTGAGATGGAGTGGATTCGTTGTAAAGTTGGTTTTGATTGTTGTTTTAGTGTCAGTAGTAGTGGTAGATCTGGTGGATTAGCTTTAATTTGGAACAATGAGATTTCTCTCTCGATTGTGTCTTACTCCAAGTCTCATATTGATGTTGTTATTGGCAATGTTGAAAATCATAAATGGAGTTTTACAGGGTTTTATGGCCATCCAGAAACCAATTATAGACATGAATCTTGGGCATTATTAAAATTGCTTGCTTCGCAATCACAGCTTCCATGGCTTTGTGCAGGGGACTTTAATGAATTGTTGTCAAGTGATGAAAAATTAGGAGGAAACATGAGGCCACAAAGACAAATGACAAGTTTTAGAGAGGTGATTGATGACTGTAACTTTAGTGAGCTTCCAACTAAAGGACCAGCATTTACATGGTCTAGATGGGTAGGTGGTGGAATGGTTTTTGAGAAACTAGATCATGGCTTTGCTACTCAACAATGGCTGGATCGTTTCTTTTATTCATTTGTCCATAATTTGGTTGAATCAAAATTGGATCATTTGCCATTATTAATATATGTTCTGGATAAGATACCGATGGATTTTAATTCAAGGAAGCAGTTTAGATTTGAGAACATGTGGTTGAAGCATGATGGTTTGGAGGAGGTTATCAAGGAAAATTGGAGTCAATATCCCAAGATTAATGTTGTGCAAGCCATTGAGAAGTGTGGGAAGGCGTTGCAATTGTGGGACAAGACCGTTTTTGGTAAGGTGAGATATAAGATTAAGAGGAAACAGAAAGATTTGGAAGATTTATTCAGTGAATATAAGGCAAAATGATGGATCACAAGCCTTTCAGAATTATTTTGAGGATTTGAACAATTTGTATGATCAGGAAGAAGTGATGTGGCGCCAAAGAGCAAAAGTTTCGTGGTTAAAAGAAGGTGATCGAAACTCAAAATTCTTCCATTCCATTGCTTCAAGTCGGAAGAGGAAAAATTCGATAAATGCAGTTTGTGATGAGAATGGAAATTGGCATAATTCTCGGCCTATGGTAGAACAATTGATTATGGGGTATTTTCGAGACATTTTTACTAGCATCTCACCTGATATAGTCAGATTCATGTTGTAGCTGGATTCCTTGATAAACGTATTTCTTCAGAGATGAGTGCTCAATTGGATAGAAACTTCACCAAGGAGGACATTAAAAGAGCAATTTTTGATATGGACCCGAATAAAGCAGCAGGTCCGGATGGTATGTCACCAAGTTTCTTCCTAACGTTTTTGGCATATAGTTGGGGACAAGGTAAGTGAAATGGCTTTGTCTTTCTTGAATTTGGGAGGCCCGTTAATGGACATCAATAATACCAATGTAGTTCTTATTCCGAAGGTTCCTAATCCTACTACTGTCAAGGATTACCGGCCAATAAGTCTTTGTAACGTGATTTTTAAAATCATATCGAAGGCACTAGCAAATCGTCTGAAAGAAATTTTGCCCCAGATTATTGGTCCAACGCAAAGTGCTTTTGTTCCTGGTAGGATGATTTATGATAATGCTATGGTTGCTTTTGAAACTGTCCATTATTTGAAAAACAAACGGAGTGGCGCTGATGGATATATGGCCTTGAAATTGGATCTGAGTAAAGCCTATGAACGAGTTGAATGGGATTACTTGGAAGCTGTTATGCGACAAATTGGTTTCTCTGATAGATGGATTTTTTTGGCCTTGGCTGGGGTTAAATCAGTATCACATTCTTTCTTGATTAATGGAGATTATACAGAGGAAGTGAAACCAACGAGGGGGCTTCGACAAGGAGATCCTCTTTCTCCATACTTGTTTCTCCTTTGTATGGAAGGATTGGCATATTTATTATATCATGCGGAGCAAAGAGGGGATATCAAAGGAGTGGCAATTGCTAGGACTGCCCCTCGAGTATCTCATTTGTTTTTTGCGGATGACTGTTTACTTTTTATGCGGGCTACTTTGGCGGAATGTGATTTTATTCTACACGTGTTGAAAGCATTTGAGGTGGCATCGGGACAGATGATAAATGTAGACAAATCAGCCGTGTTGTTTAGCAAGAATGTCATGGATTCACTTCGAACATTGATCATGCAGAAGTTAGGAGTTGAGAAGATTTTGGCAAATGACAAATATCTTGGGATGCCAATCATGATTGGGAAATCAAAGAGAGCCGAGCTAGAGGGGATTAAGGATAGGTTATGGAAACGAATCAAAAGCTGGAATGGCAGATTTTTATCAATTGCAGGCAGAGCGGTATTAATTCAAGCAGTGGCAAAGGCTATCCCCAATTATCTAATGAGTTGCTTTAAGTTCCCAACAACTTTTCTACAGGATTTAAATAGGATGATTGCTAGATATTGGTGGGGTGGAAATGAGTCGCGAAGAAAAATTCATTGGAGGTTTTGGGACGCGTTGTGTGTATCGAAACTAGATGGGGGTTTGGGATTTCGGAACTTTGAGGCTTTCAATTTAGCCTTGTTGGCTAAACAAGGTTGGAGAATTATTCATGAGGAAGGATCTCTTTGTTCTCGAGTTTTGAAGGCCAAATACTTCAAAAATGACTCGTTTTTTACAGCTACTCTTGGGAGTAATCCATCATTTATGTGGCGGAGTTTATTGGCTGGTAGGAATGTCATCAAATTGGGATCGAGATGGAGGGTTGGTGATGGTACCTCGATTGACATATGGGCGGATAATTGGATTAATAAGTCTCCTTCATTTCGGCCAGAGCCTAGACCAGGTATAATGTGTCAACCGACTACGGTAAGTTCTCTGATGGATAATGGCCATTGGGATATAGATCTGCTGCAGGAACTGTTTGAATCGGAGGATGTAGGTAGAATTCTTTGCATTCCTTTGTCTATTTTGTCGAATCCTGATGTTCTTATTTGGAATGGGACGAGTGATGGCAATTATACAGTGAAATCGGGCTATCATATTGCAAGAGTTGTATTGGGAAAAGAATCTCATTTGATAGAGAACAGAAAGGATTATTGGCGTCGGGTTTGGGGAGCTTCGATACAACCAAAAATTAAGTTCTTCCTGTGGCGTTTATGGCATAATGTTTTGCCAACAAAAATCAATTTGCAGAGGCGTGGAATCCCGGTGAGTGATGAATGTCCGGTATGTATGGATGTCGAGACTTCTTTAATGCATGTTTTCTTTATATGTCCGCTTAGTCATAAGGTATGGGAAGCTTCCTGTCCATGGGTGCTAGAGTATTTGCAGTCATGGATGGAAGGAGATGTGGTTTGGGAATGTTTGATAGAGAAGGCAACACAATTGGGTTCTCTCGAGCTAGTGACATCATTGCTATGGCTAATATGGCATGATAGAAATCGAGCTTTACATGAGTATGTTTGCAAGACCCCTGCATCAATTTGTTATGCAGCGGCAAGAGGGATTCGAGAGATGGAAGCAGTAAGGTGTAGGGACAACAAAGGAGATCAACATCGCAATGCTGCTCCAAGATGGGTACCGCCGATTATAGCTGATTTCAAAATAAATACGGATGCCTCTTTTAATGTGGAGAAGGGTGAAGCAGGCTTAGGGGTAGTGATAAGAGACAGACAAGGGATAGTAGTGGTTTCTGCTACTGCTAGAATCAATAATGTTTCTAGTCCTTTATTTGTAGAAGCTTACGCTGTGCGTTTTGCTTTGTTATTAGCCCATTCATCTTCCTTATTTTCTTGCGAGCTGGAGAGTGATTCTTTAGTCTTAATTAGAGAAATTTGTAATCGGGCTCCTGTTCTTTGGGAGGGTGGTAGTTTAGTTCAGCAAATTAGGTGGTTAAGTTCTTTTTTTAGTTATTGTTCTTTCGCTCATGTATATAGAGGTGGAAATATGTTAGCCCACAATTTAGCACAATTAGTGTGTGGCGTTGGATCTTATGTAGTCTGATGTGGATTACCTCTACACGTTTTGTAACCCGTTTGTTGATGAAATGAATGCAGTTTTTTTACTCAAAAAAAATCTTATTTACAGCAGTATATTTTATATATATATATATACAGTCAAATTGAATATATATTTTTTATTTAATTTTTCATTAGACATTTGGTCTGGAGGTAGGGTGCTGACCTTAATTCTAGTGACAAGGGGTTCAATACCTAGCAATCTCAAATATCATTTTTATTTTAATTTAATTTAAAATTTCCCACTACCAGGACTAGTGGACATGAGCAGATCCTAAGCTAATCCAAGCATATTAAAGCTTTCTATTGGTGAGTGTGCCATTTGTTTAATCCCATCAGACACTAGAGTGATCCCAAGCAAGTCAAAGAGATTAATGAAATGGATAGCATACATTAACTTGTTGTGTTGGTAAACGAGACCAATCTCTGCCTGCAACACCTTGGCAGACCAGCTGCGATGTTGTAAAAAGTTGCAGAGTTGCTGGATTATCTACCACCCATTGTTGAGAATCATGTAATGCAGTTCAGTTTAATCATATCCGATTTTGCTCTTCAATATCTGCTTAGAGCCTTGGAATTCAGATTGACAACAAGATTTCTAAAGCAGTAACTTGATCCTCTTCATCTCAGGTCAAACAGAAGACATATATATTACATTCTTTTATGGAGGAAAAAACATGGAAACTAGCATATATCCTAAGAAAGGAAAATCAAATGAAAAACTGTATTTCATCATCCTTAGTCCTACCTCTCCCATGTTCATATATCATACATATGAAGTTGAAGGATCTTTGTTAGCTGATGTCTGATGATCAGTAGCCATGGGAATAACCCATGTAATTCAAACGAGGTCGAAGGTTTTGGTGATTATATATAGGATCTCCATAGTTAGCCTTTATCACCACAGCTTCCCGCCTTCCATCCTGTTCTTGAACTGCCCCGAAAACTATCTCATTTGTCTCACAGCTCTTCTCGTAATAAGTTTTCGGGTTGGATGAGTAATGTTTATGTGGGTGCTGCTGCTGTTGTTGATGATGCTGCATCTGCATCTGCATTTGCTGATGTTGCTGATAGTTAGCATCCCACCCATTATACTGAGGCCGGCTTTGCTTGATATGGTGTTTTCTCTCGAGTTCCTTAGTCATAAACGGATAACTTCTCTTGGGTGTCGGTGTCCTAGTATCCAAGGGAGGTGGCTCATCTTCATGAGGAATCACAAAGCTCTCTTGCATAGGCCAGCCTCTCGTTTGTATGGACGTTTGCTGGTACTGATGTTGAAACTGATAGTGCTGAGGCTTCCTTTTAAAGCCTGAAAACAATCCCCCAAAGATATCAGCCACTGATGATCCAGTATTGAGAACAAGCCTACCAAGTGAACCAAAGAAGCCCTCTTCTGCCTTTTCAGGTTCATCTTCGGGTGGAATCAAGGGAGGCCTGACTGATTTTGGAGGCCTCTGATATGGTGCCATAGTTGCTCCTCTCTTTGTTGGTGGAGGTCTTGAGTCCTACCAAAATTGGAACTTGCTTGGTCAAATTATGTAGAATTGAGAAAGTTAATACTCCATGAGAAAATACATGTAAGCAGCTCATAACATATTCACATGTGAAAATGAAATTTCTTCATCCAGAAAATCATCAATACATCCAGAGAAAACCAATTACAACAAATACATATCATATTGTCCTCAGAATGCATAAGAAAAGAGGGAAGCAAAAAAGGAACCCTAATACAAACAAAAAACAGGAACTGTAATAGACATCCACAAGGTAGTGTCCGCATTGGGGCATATATGCAGGCATGAAAATGCTCATATACTTTTGTAAAGGACGCCTTGTCTGAGAAGGGGTATGCCCTTGCTTATAAGCCACAGTCCAATCCTTGACTCTTAAGGATGTGGAATCTTTCACCCTCAACACAAAAAGTAATTACTATAAATTTGAAAACCTCAGACCTTCCATGCATTTGCTCTACAAGTAGCTCAATTGAAAAGCATTAGATAAAGTATAATCTAAGACTTTTGGAAAATTACAGTATGGGAAACTATCTTAAAATGTAAGCAATGAATGACTAATAGAAACTAAAAAAGGAAACACAAAACATCAGATCACTTACATCATGGGAGGTGAACATTGCCTGCACCCTACGCTGCAGCAAGGCCAGCATGTAACCAAAGAAGCCGGCAGCAACAAGCACAGCTATACCTATAATGATGGGACCATAACGTAAAATTTTCATGATCTTGACAGTATATGGTATCAGAAATAGGTTTTCAAAAGATTTGTACCTAAATGAAAGCTGCCATCATACTGGTAGGAACAATCATCCTCATTGAGTTGGATCTCACGAATTGCCTGGTTTCCTCTATCTATAACCAAAAGAGAGCAGCTACTTCCTACATAAACCACATCAAAGTCATCTGAAAATTTTGCATCTTCGCTTGGCCCATCGACATGACCTCCTCCTCGGCTCCATTTTCCTCCTCCAGCAATAGTTGTAACTCCTGCATAAAGTTAAGACAAATTTAGCTGAGAGGTTGCATTAGAATAAGCAAATGCTTTTCAAGGAACTAGGGAACCTACAAAACTTTTAGCAAGGTAGCGGTGTAAAAATGGTAGGTTAGTGGAAATTTTTCATTCCCTTATCTAACCACATCAGCTTTAAGACTGATTAAAAGGGGAGTCTATTCTTCAATTATCAGAAATGCCCCTTGAACATTGCTCAAATCACCTGATTCACTGATCTTCCTGATAGCCATATTCAATGTGTCTGCAATGTATACATTTCCGCTGTCATCCACTGTAAGCCCTTTTGGATGATTCATTCTAGCTTCCCTCAGTTTCCCGTCTACATGCCCAGAATACCCTTCGGATGATCCAGCAACCAACTTAGGTCTGCTATCTGCAGTTATCCATCCGCATCAACAAATAAAAGAATGATAGGTTCTATGGAGAAGATTCAAAGGAGCACCAAGTAAAAGAACAAGATGAGGCATAAGAAGATAAAATAAGGAAAGTGAACCGTGCATTCCACTGTCTAAGCTACACAATGTAAAGTCTCTCATTAATGTTCCCAGTTTTCCAATCCTTCACAAAATTTAAATTGTTTTCAATGATTGGAACAGAAAAGTAAACTTGGTGACTATTCACTATACAAATTAGCAAAGGCATATTTAAGTGTCATGAAGAAGCTCAAAGGTGTCCACACATTGGTCAAAGATTTGAGCTTTTAAAAGGTGAAAGTATGTACCCACATAAGGCTTAGATTATATATTACAAAGATAAAAGAACTGGGACATGAGTAAATCAGAAGTACAATTAGAATGTCGGCTTTGATTTTTTATTTTAAAGAGAAAAGAAAAAATGCATCATCTTCAAAAGGACCTAAACTGGGTAGGCAGCAACCAGAGTACTAAAAGGTGTACGTGTACTTCAAAAAGTAGAGTCTTCTCCTAAACAAAAGCACATCAAACTCATTCACAGACTTGTTTAAGTGATGTCTGAAGAATCTATCAACAACTTACATACAAAGGGAAAGGAAAAAAAATGCTCCAAGTACCTTCTAACACAAAATTAATCAAAAGAGCCATTCTAGATTCAATAAGAAAAAATGAATATTTGCCTGCTAAAAAGCATTGTTATTAAATAGAAATCTCCCTAAAAATTGAGAAAATGCAGAAGTATTGAACCCCGGAACAATATTACTGTAAAATCAACTCACATCTGGACAAAGGCATTGAGATCTTGTAAATGTTACTATTTTCAGAATCCAACACAAAGAGCTCTCCGCTTGGGGAAACTTCAACAGAGAATGGCTCAACCCCAAGCTTGCTTCCATCGAAAACTGTTTCCACAGTGTATCCACCTTCAAATTTCATCATGGAACGGCTAGAAGTAGCTGGGAAAACAAATCCCATTGATCCCATTAGTCCAAAAAACGAGTCTTTAAATTCTATTAGAAAAAAAGACAGGAAATCCAAAAAAAGCAGAGGAAAATAGGGAATACATTGAAACTTTGAACCAAAGCTACCCGTTTTGGGAGCTGATTTCAGTGACCATAGCCATTTTACAAGAGCAGACACGACATTTGATACAACTGAAGTTACAATTTCTGCAAAGAAAAACAAAGCAAAATTTTAAACAAAAATTACTAAACAAATACAGAGTAAAAGAAAAAAATAAGGAGAGCTTTTCGCAGACTTACTTGCAGGTGGGGTGGCAGCAGAAACTGAAGAAAACCCATTAAAGAGAACCAAGAAAATGAGAGTAAAAACTAGCCATTTCCTCACCATTGCTTAAGTTTCTTAGTTTAACATGGGAAACAAAGAAGAAGAAGAATAGTTCAAGCATGAAAGATTTAAGCTTTGTTGAACAAAAACATATTTTGTTGCTTTATATATATATAGTTAGTTCCTTAAGAAGGAGACCCCACAAGAAATATTGTTTTGCTTTGCCAACTTTTTTTACTTTTACATATTAATCAGTTGAAGCCTTTCTGAAAGAGACAAAGAGAGGGTAGTGATTATGCCGTTTAAATACCAAAGAGAAAGGGGAGCTCTGCTCAAGAAAATAAAGTAAAGGCAAAAGAAAGAGAAAGAGATGGGCTTATGCCTTATAGTTATAGTCCCTTGACCAAAGTGAATGCCAGTTAAAGAAGGAATCATATTCTCTGGTTGTCTTTAATTTTTTTGTGTTAATTCATAAATTCATTTATGAAGTCATTTAATTATATATTTAGTAGTAACATTTTTTAAACAAGAACAAGTTGTAGCTTGTAAGAAGGTTTAATAGTAAAATTTCAATTAGTTTTGATTAATTTTTGATGAATTGAAACATTTTATTTTATGGCATCAAATATTATAAAAAAATTAAATTCTAGACAAAAAGGAAGAATCAAAATTTATGATTTTAATCTTTGCAAAGCTAGCATTAGTCTAGTTAATTATGGTTAATGTTGCCATTTTGTTTAAAGAGCCCCTTGTTCAATTTGATTCTGTGGGATAAAAGAAAAAGAAACTTGACCATTACTTTACAAACTTCCAGGTAAGAATTTGCCTTAATATTAATCTCCTTAATAATAGTAAACTTTGTTTAATTAAGGGAAAAAAACAAGCTTTGTTGCTTGTTTTAACTTTATTTTATGGTTTTGCTTGTGATGTTCAAATTGTTCTAACTGATCTTCCCTTTTGTTTTTACTCTTCACTTTGTGGTAGATAGCTACCATGTGGCTTTGGGGTGGATGAAAACTCATCTGCAAATAAGGAATGGGAATCTCAAATTCAGCAGTAGTAAATAGCTCTTTCTCTCCTTTTTGTGGGGAAGTCTTGCTTTTGATGTTTCTTAGAATTTTTTTTTTTTTTTTGGTAAGATGTTTCTTAGAATTCTTTTCTTTAGGAAGAGGATTTGTTATGATTCTTTGTTTTTTTCTTCAATGGGGTTGAATTAGTAATGTTTTATGTATGATAAGATAAGATGCCTATGGCATTGATGGCTCTAGAAAATCCAATGAAGACCTCTTAGAATCAAAATCTTAACCTTCAATTAATGCTTTAATTACCTGGTTTTGCTTGAAGCTTTATATCATCGTTTGCCTTTGAAAGACTAGTCTTCTGTCAAAGCCCTTCATGCCCCATTTATTAAGAAAAATGCTTCTAGAGCTTTTCCTCGATTTAAGGTCCGACGCAATTCAAATTCAGCTTAACTGGGATCTAATATGCATGCTTACCGAATTAATATTAAAGGCGTGTACGAAATAATTGTAATCACATATTGAGAATCCCATTTTAATTAGGCAAATTTTCTGTTCGATTTGCTGATGACTATAAATCATTCGATTTGCTGATGACTATAAATCAAGGTAATTTCATGAAAAGTGGCATCAACTTAAAATTAAGATTAGATTGTACTATGTTTCTCCATTTTGAAAGAGTTACTGTCATCTTTTGCACAATTGCCATTTTGAAAGAGTTAAGATTAGATTGTACTACTATGTTTCTCCATTTTGGAAGAGTTACTGTCATCTTTGACCCTACGAGAAGTTTTGTATAAATATAAATATATTTTTTCTTAGTTTATAAATATTTTTGGATATTGTGCCATAAGATAGGAAGCTACATGCATTGCTACAATATTTGTGCATTTCATGGTCCTCAAGCTCAAAGTATCAGTACATGATAGTGCAAGTTCTTTGACTTACTAGCTTCTAATCTTTGACTTTTATCCTTTACACAACAAACTATGTTGGGTTTTAGACCATCTTAATCTCCCATAACCTTAAGTAATAGTATATTGTAATAATGTTTCATGAGTCTTAAAATATTGTCAAATGGTAATTTTTTAAGATTGAATGAAAACAATAATTCATGCTCCCGTCTCGAAAAAGATTATTCTCGGGTTAATGAACCCAAGGATATCCTTGGTTCAACCAAAAAATTATAAACTAATATGCTAGAGTTGTATAACAGTTATGACAATATGCATTTTCTTTTGTGTCTGATAGATTCGTGATCGTTGGAGGGGGCAATGCTGCGGGATATGCAGCGAGGACTTTCGTCGAACGTATGGAATGGCTGACGGTAGGCTCTGTATATAATAGCCTAGCTAGATGATCTTCATAAATTGGTGATACAGTAGAAAGAAGAACAGAGGGATACTGATTCCTTAACTACATTTCATTAGATTTCCTGAGAAAATTGGAGGAAACGGAAACCTTCCTGGTGTTCACTAATCTCATCTTTGGTACTTTCAGTTCTCTTAAATGATACTGTTGGTGGCATACAGGTGAAAGGCATCTGTAACTTTTTTTTGATTGAACTATATGCTTATTTATACCATCTATTAACTTTTAATGATGGGTTATACATGCATGTTTATAGTACCATATATATGTCAATTCTTGTATATTGTGATGAAATTGATAATGAAGTAGTGCTTTACACCTCAATGATATTTTGCATATCATGTTTTATATACTTGATCAATAACACTACCATATCCTTATCTTGCCTTTTATTCATAGATTCTGATTGTTTCTAGTGGAATAGATGAATATTGACAACTCTGTACATGAACCAGGTTATAATTGATGGTCTATTCCGGACAACCATCATTGTTTCCTTTCAAGATCTGTATGGAGTAATGTTTTATCATGAACAGATATATGAGCGCATGGCACGACTTGAACATGCTCGTCGATCCGCACAGCATTGTGTCAAGGCCTTACTTATTGCACAAACTCACTGTTGATTAAGATTGAGAAATGTGGCTATCTCTCTCCCAGAGAAGTCTGAGAATGCCTGGGTAAAAATGGAGTATATCAATTTTGAGCTTACAATATAAAATCAAAATCCATTTGATGCTTTAATATGAATGGCGGGGGCATGTGATTGTGTTGTCAATGGATTTGTTAACAGTAACATGACACCCAAGAAATATCAAAGTCTTAATCTCGAATTCGTGATGACTACTCTATATGATACTCAAACTTCAACTCTTGTCGTCCTAGAAATCAACTATACATTTTCCATATGTCCTCCAATATTTGTGGTCCAAAACTATCCAGTTATAGATATATGAAGAAATCGTTCTAGATGTTTTTTGGAACAAGTGAGAAATGGTTGAAACTTGAAAATGCTGAACTGAATGGAATTAAAACCAAAAACAGATTCTATAGATTCCACCGTACCTTGCAAGCTAGAATCAAAACAGCGCTGTTTCTACTTTGCTATCGCTATCCTCGTCCTCCCATGGGCAACCCTGTCTGTCTCTGGTTTTGTTTTCTAGTTTTCTTGTGCTTAAATGGTTCCCAAAGTCCAATTGGAACTCAACACTATGATTTAGAATTTTAGATTAGATTGGCCAAAAAACAAACTAGAACGATTACAGACTTACGTCTTCCCTGCCTCTTCCTCCTGGTGGGCCCTCTCATTCTCTGTCTCTTCCTCTGCTTTGGTCAAGCAACATGCAACCCTCGGTGCGCCAACCGACCAAAGAAGAGGAGGAGGCAGAGAACGATAGAACCAGCAAACTGCTTGACATTAACAACCCGCGCGCCCATCCCTTTCTTCTCCTTCTTCTTCCATTCATCACCAATCCCTGGAGAGAAAGAAAACGAAAGGAAATGAAAGATTAGGGAGAAAAACATAGAAAGAAAAGGAAAAAATGGAATGAGAAGAAGCAGTGGAAGGGAAAGGTGCTAATAAAGGAGGAGTTTTAGGATAAAAATGGAGGGTTGAGGAGTTATATACGGGACGGAAATTGAAGGGAATGCACTGTCGGGGTCGAGAGTCGAGACCGCTTCTTCTTCTTTCTTTTGGACGCTGTCACGCTGACTCGGCACTTGTCTATGTTTTTTATTTTTTGCCTTCCGGTTTTGCCCTTCTTTATAAACATTTTTTTTCTTTAGTTAAGTAATTATGAGACGAACATAGGAGCACTTCAATTTGTTAAGCAATGGTGAGGAAATGACTAGCTATTTTTACTCTCATTTTCGTGGTTCTCTGTTTAATATTTGATCCATATGCATGATTAATATGCATGAATTTTTCTATATCTTATTTCCCATTTCCGATTTTATAAATCTTTTTGGACATTGTGCTATAAGGGTTAAAACACACGGCAGGTCCTATAGTGCAAGTTCTTGCTAGCTTCTAATCTAGTAATCTGTCTTTTATCCTTTACACAACAACCTATGTTGGGTTTTAGACTATCTTCATCCCCATGACCTTACTAATTACTATATATCTTTATATTATACTAGTGCTTTGCCACGTGTTTCACACGTGGGATTTAATTTTTGGTTTATACTCATTTTAGGTTAGATATTGTGTAATATGATGTAATTGTTAATTTTAAAAAGATCAAATTTGTCTAAATTATTAAAAATTATTGGGAATAAACTTATCAATTTTTCTTATGAGTAATTTTGTTAACCGTATAAGGCTAAATGTTGAAATTGGTCCCTAACGTTTGTAACAATGCTCAAATAAGAGTCTAACTTTTTATTTTGGTTAATTAAGTCCCTAACGTTGCAAAATTAGCTCGAATCAGTCTCTGGCGTCAAATTGATAGCCCAATAAACCCCAAAACATTAGGGATTTAATTTGACTCTAAGGACTTATTTGAGCCGATTTCGCAACGTTTGGGATTTAATTAACCAAATTAGAAGGTTATGCTCTTATTTGAGTATTCTCGTAAACATTAGGAACCAATTTGAACAATTAGCCACCATTTAATAATAACATAAATTATCGAATTTATAGTAGTTAGTTATTGAAAAGTTATATTTTATAAAAGAAAAACTATACGTGAACCAGAAAATTCAATAAATTTTTTATTTATATTATAAATTAATTAGATAACAATTTCATGAACAATAGATGCGATCAAATTTATAATAATACACAATTACAGAAAAAAAGCTATATATGTAGTTATGAAAAACTTTACATTTACCAACAAATCCAATAACATTTAATTATAAGTAAATTTCGGTAACAATTTAATCAATAATTGATGTTATCGAATTTACAATAATCAGTTACTGAAAAAGCTATAAAGGTTATTGAAGAAGTTATATATGGAAAATCTAGAAATAGATGATACTATATATTTTTCATAGAACTCATAATTGGGTAGGTTCATGAAAATCACAATGATGCTTTTAAATCTTTTGGTAATCATCGGCTTATCACAATTTTCAATTTGACTTTCAATCTTCAAAATTTTAATTTGTTAATCTTCAATCTAGTAATTATTTATTTTACAAAGATTTGAAGTAATCAATGTCATTAAAGAGACAAAAGAAGGAGAAAGAAAATCTTAAAATTATGAAATTATGGTCATTATGTTTTAATTGTAGCATGGGAACTGGATATTAATTAAGTTATATATAATAGATTGGTGGTGCTGTAACACTGTGCAAAATATGGTTGCTTAATAATGGAGATTTTAGATTTTATCAACAATTTTGAAATCTATTTATATGGTGTTCTAAGATAGTTAATTAAATATAATGTTGCCTCGCCTTAAAAAGAATGAGAAGACAGAGAAAAAAAATCAAGGTTTAAATTAAAAATATAGATTGATATATTAAATTACATATTAAACCTGCAAAGTTAATAAAGATTAGTAAGAAAAGTTTTAAAGGTTAATTATATAATGTTATCAAAAATTAAGTTATCTTCCATTCTTAGCAACTTAAATAACTTTTCATCAATTATGAAGGTAGTCAATTTTCTAATTTAAAATTGATTTAAAAAATTCTTATTTAAAATTACTTAAAAAGCTATATAGTCGTTATTCAAAAAAAGGTATATTATTAACTAACTCAATAAGCTTACATTATTAATAATATTTATTGCTAATTTTCTTATTTAAGATTACTAATTAAACATGTTATACAATAATGTTATAGTAGTATCAAGATTTAAGTAACTTTACATCCTTAATAATATTTGAAACATTTTATCAATAATAGAGGGTACTTTATAGAAAAAGCTATAAAAGTTATTAAAAATATTATGAGATACTATCAGTTCAGTAACCTTACATACTCAACAATTTTAATGGTGAAGGTTACCAATCTCATTATCTATTTAAGATTACTAAAATAGATATAGAGGTTATTAAACAATTGGGAATGGCATGGTGATATCCATTGGAGATGGATCTAGGGTGGATTTCTGGAATGATTTGTGGGTTCATGGAACGACTTTGAAGGTGATTTTCCCCAGGATTTATGCTCTGGCCAAACTCAAAGTTGAGAAGGCTTGTGAGTTTGGATTTTTTTGAAGGCAATTTATGGAGATGGAAGGTGGAGCTTAGAAGAACTTTATTTGACTGGGAAGTGGATCAATGGCAGGCTTTTGAGAACACTCTTGATGAGTATCATTTGGTGGGAAATTCTAAGGATAAGCTTGTTTGGGCCTATACTGCTAATGGTAACTATTCGGCTAGTTCTTTTTGCAGGGCTCTTTCTTATTCTCGTCTTGAGCCAGATAAAGTTTGGAAGCATGTGTGGTCTGGATTGGCACCTCCGAAGGTGGAGTTTTTTGTTTGGCAATTGTTAAAAAAAAAACTGCTGTGAAATATGAGCTTTATAGAAGAGGACTGATCCCAATTGAGTCTACTATGTGTGCTTTCTGTACTAAGGATTTGGAAACTGTGGAGCATCTTTTTTTCCATTGTAATGTTACTTGGGCTGTTTGGATGGCTTGTTGCTCTTTGTGGAAGGTGAATTGGACGGTACCTAAAGATCCTATTCAATTCTTTTTGTCTTGGCAATACTCCTATTTCGGATCAAAGTAAGTCAAGCATTTGGAAAATGGCTTTTTTTGCTATCAGCTGGTCTATTTGGCTCCACCGCAATGATGTGGTTTTCAATAGGAAATGCTTCGATTTTGATCAGCTTGTTGAAGTGATTAAAGTCAGGCTAATGTGTTGGTCAAAAGCAGCTTGGCCTGAGATGAAGTGCTCATCTTTGGATCTATACAGGTGTCCAAATGAGGTGATAGTGAGGAAGAGAAAAGAGGGGGCTGTTAGAGAAGTGTCATGGGAAGCTCCAGAGTTAGGATGGGTGAAGTTTAATGTTGACGAAGCGGCAAGAGGCAAACCAGGCCCTGCAGGCATCGGTGGCATCCTTCGTGATGATAGAGGCAAAATTTTGATGAAGTTTTCGAGAGCTATTGGTACTGCAGAGTCCGACGAGGCGGAAGTTCGTGCTATCAGGGAGGCCTTGTTGCTATTTCTTGCTTCTAGATGGGTTTCTTCTACTGGATTGATCATTGAGAGTGACTCACAAAATGCTGTCAGTTGGGTCAGCCAATCATGTGAAGCACCTTGGAGATTAAGAAGGTGGGTTATGCATATTCTGGTTTTGGCTCAACAGATTGACAATTTTAAGGTCGTTCATGCTTTTAGAGAAGCAAATGGGGAGGCTGATGATCTTGGCCAAGAATGGTGTTAATAGAGAGATTCCTTTTATTGCCTCGTTCGATTAATTAGATTGGTTTCTGTTTTGTTTCTGTACTGTCTTGTATCTTGGTTGGAGAGGGGTTGTTTCGACCTCTTTCTAATCAGGATTTTTCAATAAAATCCTACATTGCCTTTCAAAAAAAAAAATTGTGATGTTATCAATAGATTCAATAATCTTATATTCTTAGCAAGTTTAATAAACTTTCATCATGATGAAGGTTATCAAATTTTTTATTTATTTAGTTATAATGATTATAAAAAAAGTAATAATATTATTAACTAATTCAAAAACTTTAACATCCTATTAGTAAATATTTAAGATTAAATTTAATATTCTAGGTTTAGCTTAATATTTATATTAATATATATATATATATATATTTTCTTCCTCTTTTGTCTTTTGAATTTAAAGTTTCAAAGAAACCCATCCACATGACAAATCCTATTTCAAAACCCCTTTATGAACTCAATCACAGAAAAATGATAATGTATTCAAAAGTTAATTACATATAAATTTAAAAAGAAAATTATAAACGTAAGACAAAATTTGTCCTCCAATCTTTCACAGCAAAAACTCGATCCTATGTCAATCTATAGATGGCAAGGTCAATGAACTCTGAATTTACCTCCAAAGCCTTTATGATAATCACATCATAACTTTCCACACGTGTGAAATTGAAGTTTTAATTGAAATTCATTTGAAGTTACATAATGTAATTGTTAATTTTAAAAAGATTAATTTTATCTAATAAATTCTTAAAAGTTATTGAGAATAAATTTATCAATTTTTCATTGAGTAATTTTGTAAACCATTTTATCAATAATAGAAGCTATCAAACAATAGTTAGCTACTAAAAAATTACTTGCAAAGGCCTTATAATAATAAACAATAATATGCCCGCATCCTTCACATCTCAAATGCTAAGATAAGATTAAAGGATTCGTCAAGTATTCCTATAAAAAAAATGAAAAACCAAGTAATCAATTAGTTTAAAATCTTGAGAGATAAAGTTCAAAATTTTAAGTCAGTATTTTAAATATTTTTTATCTACTTAAAATTAACATATGGTAAATTGAGTTTGGTTGGAGGGTATTTTCATAGAAATTCATACCTCCAGGTTCTCTTTTTAAAAAA